>JANTPZ010034605.1:9791-30257 GCA_025593235.1 Vachellia pachyceras
TCTTGACTCGCCAATAGTCTTTATAGTTGAGCTTCACATGCCAATGGACTCTGATAGGGCACATGTGATGAGTACACTGTAACAACTGGTCATTGTCTTTCTTTGAAGTGTGAAGCCCTTTATCGTTGCGAAATTTGGAGTCACTCCTACGTTACAAACAACACAAACATAAACCCAAGTGAGTATAAGTAGGTGTGATGCTTTTTTCATGGCTAAGGTTCAAATTTGCCTCGAAAATTTATTCACTCAGGTTGCTTTGGAAGCTTTTTTGGAATTCAACATCATCTTAAAAATTTCAAAGCATAACAATGCCACTTTATCACATTAAAAAATTAATGTTGATCGTTAACTTTTTTAATGGTAAGAGGCAGTATTGCTCCATCTTAACACTTTATGGGTAATTTTGAACTGGAAAAAACTTGAGATAATATCGCTCATGAGTGAAAACTTTTGAGACAAATTTGAACTTTTAACCATCTGTTTTCAAGTTTTTGGTTTTTGAGATTAATTTGAGTTACTTGACGCAGTGCTTCCTGTTCTGGCAGCCACAAGCACAAGCAGGACATGGCGTGATTGTTTCGTTGTAAAATGATGACAAAGATACACAACAACTAGGGTTCTTCCTTGCTAAGAATTGCGAATAAGTGCAGGTTACGTTCCATGTCACTGCAATAATAAACAGTTAGGTCATACTTAGAACATGAGAAAACGAATCGTCACCTTCCAATCCATGACTGAATGCTGATAAAGGACCTTAGGAACTGAAAACACTTTCAAAGGTTAAAAGGGAAAAAAACAATTATCATTAATATTTCCTAATAATGGGTACTCTTTCTTAACCTTAATGGTGTGTTTGGGAACTCCGTTAGAAGAAATGAGTTTACGGATTTCTAGATGATTTTTATAGATTTCGAGATGGTTTTTACAGATTTCAAAATAATTTTGCATCGACTTGCGTGTACCATTGGGGAAACGGTATTCTCAAACAAACACATTATATCCACTTTGTAACTCATTTTCTTCATTAAAATAAATCTTATATTCAGAATGAAAGCGAGTATATTTGTATGGTTAAAAAAAAGGAATTATATCCCACATGGCTATGATCTGCACTATCCTAGTATGCAGCAATCAAATGATGCTAAAATTATTGAGATGTTATCCGTACTCTGATACATGAAAGCTAGATAATTTATTTGCAAAGATAAAAAGATCAGGTATTTTAATTATTTGTAAACAATATGTATTGGTTTTCCCAAAATACACTCTTAAAATTAATAAATTTAAAAGATAAAATTGATCGAGGTCTTATATTTGCGATGAAAATAAATTCTTGAATTAGCTCATACATCAAGGGTCAAAGGAATAATAAGATAGAGTAAGTAACGGAAGAACTTACTGAGAGCTTGAGTCTTTCGGCGCTTATCAGCGGTGAGAAAGACAGTAGAAGGAACAACCTTAGCAGGGCCACAAGTATAACCAGGACCAGGAGCAAGGAGAGTGAAGTTCTTAGGCAATTTGACAGTCTTGTTCGAAGTGCCAGCCTGGCCAACGCTGACCTGGAATGAGGAGAGGGCCCCGGCGGGGTCCTGGCCCCACGCCGGGATGACCCCACCTTTGCAACAGTTAGTGAACTGCTGGTTGTAGGGCACCCCAGGGAGGAGGTCAACCACAGTAGGAGTCTTCTTGCAGCAATGAGGGACATTGCCTTTGAACTTGGAACAGTCTCCTTGCTCTGTGGTCTGAGCTCCAACCATGGACCATAGCACTTCCTTCTTTGCCCATGACCACCCTAAGGTCCAACCTGGGTTCATTATGTGACGGAACATTTGGAAGTTGTGCATTGTTACTGTTGCCTGTTTCATCATCATTTTCCAACTTCATATATCAGTACACAAAACTGTTGGGGTGGTGTAACCGAAAAAATTCTCCATTACAAAATTTATTGCCCAAAACTATTTAAGAGCTCATGTCCTCAAGCGGGTGCAATTCTTCTTTAGTTTGATGTGATATATCTTCAACTATGTGCAGATGTCTTCCGTTTTGCACATAGTTAAAGATAGGATGCATGCACCTAAAGAAGAGTTGTAATCGCTAAATATAGGTTACACCTGAGGTTTTAAACAAATTTCAAATAACTTTGGGCAATAAATTTTGTAAGGGGGGATTTTTCAGCGATGTATCATCAAGTGTGTGTGTCACAGCAGCTCAATGTTCTCCATACAGGGCAAAGAAAGAGATTTTATGGTCATTTTTATTAACTAGTTGAGACTGCAAATCAGATAGAGCGTGTGATGCTTAACTGAATCACAATCACAGCGCCATTTTCTAATCACAGCCAAAGTTTCCATCATTCTACAGGAAAAGTTCAGGTTCTTCTCAACTCTGAATTAAGCAGTTTCTACAGGAATCCCCAGAAAAAAAAGAGATGAAAAACCAATAATTGGTTAGCCCTATCTTCTTCTACTGGGTTTTGAATAAATTTCATATGAATAATATTGACATTGGATCTATAGCAGTATATGACTACGTCTACATATCTGAATGATATTGTTTTGAAGTAACTTACCACATAACCATCTGGGGTCCAAGACATGACGTCCCATTTGATCGTTATATTCCCATTCGGATCTAAAGGATCATAAGCCCCTAAGTAAACAAATAAATAGACCACAAAACTATTAACAAACTAATAAATCAACTTTGAATCAAGCAAATACACACATAAGCATCAGAAGAAACAGAAGACGAGAATATCACCTGCATGGTAAGAGAAGAGCACAAGAAAAGATAGAACTGAAAGAATAAGAAAAAGCTTCATATTTCCAAGTATCATGAGCTGTTATTAGTTTCTGCCGAGAGAGGAGGAGAGAGATATTAGTAATATGGCTTTATGGGATGTGTGTGTGTGTGTGTGTAGTGAAGTAAAGAAGAAGAGGGTTGAGGTTGAAGCGAAATGTGTATAGAGATGGCTTAGGCTTACCTAATGGTTGTTACATAACTTAGGTGGAGATTTTTATTCGATTCAATGGCTAAAGATAATTGCATGTCAGAATCGTAATATTGCCACATTTTTAAGTAAAGACCTCTACATCGCACCAGAATAAGCGGCAGCTGTAGAGTGCCTGTCACGTGTTAGGCTTACAAAAAATAACACACCTTTCTAATAATAATAATAATAATAATAAGTGTGCATTTGTGGGTGGGGTAGTAAAAATTGAGCTAAATCACGTAATACTCCTTGAAACTTTAACTAGTGTACAAATTAATCTTTTGGTATTGTAGGATCTAGGCGTACCTGAAATCAGTCAACTTACTGAATATTCACATGAGAATCAAAGCACCAGCGTGGACTCCGTTTACATTGTACAGCAAATACACGAAGGAGACGAGAAGACCAAGATTTCCATTAGAAGTTTCCTTTTTACGTACATAGAAACTGACACAATTATCCCATATTGGCAGTTTCCAAGATTTGAAACTAAAATACTTAAAGAGGGAATAACTCTATTTTCACTTTTACCCAATCCAAATGGTTTTAGGCCTTTATCCACCAAGGGTGGATTATTATATTACAAAAGGTATAACATCCTTAATATTTCCAAATCACTTTGGATTTAGGGTTAATTTATGTCGGGCAAAGAATATTAAGGTTAAAACCCTTTTAATAAATGTAATTATTGGGATTCAAACATACACATTGTTGGTATATACAGCTAACATTTCAACCAATAGCTTGTTGGTATAACTCTTGTGATGTTTAAAACTAAAGGATATGCCCAAACGATCAACCGTAGTCATCAAAATTATATAGCCCTTACGTTATGTTTTTTGTGTATTTATAACCCTCTCAAATTTGAGTTCTATGCATACAAACCTCCTAAACTCTAATACACACACACACATAAATAGTTAACAAAACTATATGCATAAATGTAAGAGTTTAAGGAGTTTAAGTATAACCTTTCAAAATTTTAGACGGTTATTAACTTAAAATTCAAGGGAATTAGGTGTAATTTAGTCTAAAAAAATTTAAGATTGGAAACCAAATCCTCACGTTGGACCAACTTATTTTATATATTTAACTTAAAAATGATTTAAATTTCTATATATTCTGTTTTTTTTAAAATACGTTATTTTTCATATACATGAATAACATAAATGATAATTTATCAAAAGATGGCATATATATATAACTAATCCTACAGAGAAAATTGTGACATATCACTTTACTAGAGTTTTTGAATCAGTCGTGGTAACCTCTTGTGATTTTCATGAAGGAAATGCTTGAGTTCGAAGCAATCTAGAATTGTAATATTAAAAAAGAAAAAAGAAAATGCCATCATCTTCCTTTAATGGGCATTTTGGTCAAGATGTACCACCTTATTTTTCACCCTTCCAAAAAAACACCATTTCGGAAACGACCCTTAAAAAATACTTCATTCTTGACAAGAGCATAGACTTTTTTTTTATCCTCCTACCGCGTTGGAGATATTATCAGACACTAATAGCTCTTTTAGAATTCCATTTAGAAATAGCTTTTACAAAGTTCAAGGTAAAATTTAAGTTTTGGAGAATAGATTTTAGGAGAATAACTTTTACAGATTTCGAGGCAAAACCTAGGTTTTGAAAAATAATTGTTTGAAAAGTTATTGACTTTTGCGGAGTTCGAGGAGGAAAGAGAAAGAAAGAAAAAAATAAACGAGAAATTTATTATGAGAAAATATATTTTGACAAGAAAATAACCTTTTCAAAACATAGGTTTTGTAACAAAACCTATATTTTAAAAAAATGTGAGTACTTAAATAAAATATAGATTTTACCTTAATACTTAAGTTTTGCAACAAAACTTAGATTTTGGGAAGAGCTTCCAAATGAGCTCTAAACAGGGGTACCTCTTTTAACGAAGATCAGGTTATCGGTTCGTCACAACTCACAACAAGGTTCTGCCGATGGAGTTGGGCCAGGCCTTTCTTCTTCGGATACCTCATTGACAAATACTGGGCCCATGGACCTGCTCCTGTCTCCCATATTATTATTATTATTGGGTAATTTTTATTTCTGCGCCTTCAATTTTAATCATTAAATATTAGGGTCACTCTTAGAAAAATTCCACAAATTCTCTACGTATTAATTACTAAAAATTACCAATTCACCTCAGAAAATAAACTTATCTACTAATTATTATTTGTGGGATACATGATATAACAGATATGGTTCTTTTGCCATTATATTTTTTAAAAGTCCTTAAAGGTTGAAAAGCTAATGTTCTGATGCACAAGACCTTTCGTTCCTACAACCAATGGAAAGATAACAAGTTGAATCTGTTTAACTTTCTTAGCTTGTGTTATGAACTTGCTATGATCTGGGCTGTTTGTTATTGTTATGATTAGTTTACTTCATTAAAATAAAATTGTCTTGTATTAAAAAAATAAATAAAATAAAATAAAATTGTCTGTTAATTGCGGGAGTTGTGCCAAAAAGATTGCAAAAGGGCTTGTTTGGATAGCCCGTTGGGAGAACGGACACAGATTCCGAGATAAATATGTGAGAGGAATTTTGTCTCGGTAAGGACAGGAATGGATTTTGGTTGCCCAAACGGGCTAACCAAACAAGCCTAAGTTTGAAACCTTGTATTAGGGTTTTACCACCCCTCTTCTAATATAAAAAAATTTTTTGTCTGTTAATGGGCCCGTTTGACAAATTGCCATAAGCCACTTATAAGTGCTTATTCACATAAGCCGAGGTAAATATGTGGAGGAGATTGTCTCGTTTTACGGAAAAGCACTGTTAAACGTACTTATGAAAATAAGCCCATGGTTACCAAACAGACTCAATGAGAAGAAAAGAAAATGCTTAATGCAAATAACTTCGTCTTCAAATCTGCACATTATACAAAAAAAAGTCTAATTTGATGAGAGACAGAGAATGGGCCCATTTGAGAATGCGCTTGAGAATTACTTTTACGCAAGTCAAGGTAAATATATGAATGAGATTAACTCTTTTTACAAAAAAAATACTATTGAACGTACATTTGGGGATTGTAAAAGTGTTGTCAAACACCCCATTGCTTGTAGTTCAATCGCTCATTATAAACAAACAAATGAAGAGCCGAAAAATCCAAAACCATAATTGAGTAGTTCAGAAAAAAGTGCCTTAACCAGTAGAATATTCTTCTATAAACAAGCACCTCAAAAAATCAAACTAACAATTCCATAATTAAAAACAAGTTGTTGAAGGCACTGAAGATTTTCCTCTGAGGCATGCTTTACGAAATCTTTCATTACACATGTTCACTGCATGTTGCTGATTCTTCCTGAAGCTAACTGAACCATTTGTGTTTTTTATTTGAACACATTTGATAGTCATCCAGTTCAAAAGGACACCATAATCAAATAGACTTTTCAATTTTTTTTAATCCAAACTTGCATCCTATTAGTTTGGCGATATCTGGAACAAAGTAGTGCAACAAAAGCAACACATCAACTTGTAAAATTTTGAATTTGATCAAATATGATCTATACTCAGCAATAATAAGGCGCACATATATAACTTCTCTATAACCTCATACTGAAATGACCTTCCTGTGATCTGTGTGCCTCCATCGAACAAAATCAAAAGAAAGCAACGACCTAGACCACTGTATTTTATTTGTTTCTCTACTCAATCGAAGCAGCAAGTTTAAAAAAAATTGCAGCCAATAATGCTGCATATATTGTAAGTGATATCCGAAGCAAAGTTTAAACAGGACAATAAATGCTACATAAATAGCTTGGCACTTAACGAGTTCCGAGGCTGTTGAAAGCCAATCCAAACTAATTTATGCTTTTCCACTGGGGAGAGAACCTTTGGTGGTAGGAGGGTTAAGCTCATCCCAAGCTTCAATCCAGGTGACCATAGCATCAGCAAGCTTGTCAAAGTAAGGATCTACCTTGGAGAGCTTGTCCTTAACTTGCTTGGCGAGTGCAATGTAGCACTTTTGCACAGTGGTGGCTTCTTTTGGGAGAACAGCATTTTGGAAGAATGGGATGATCTCTTCCTGCCAGAATATGCCTTTGTACTCTTTCCTCAGGTTTACAAATGGATTGCTAGCCTTGCTGTGATATATATAGGGCAGACCTGTTTTCACTCCCAATCCCAAATGATCACAGATGACCTGAACAAATGAAAAAAACCAACCAAAATTTGCATGTCTTAGTTCCTAGTTATTCTCACCATGTTATGAAGCATAAACAGTAAAAGATAAAATGGAAATGCAAAACAGAAACAAAGAATAAACTGAAGACTAATAGAAAAGAAAAGATACAAAAAAACTAACCTTGGTGCACCAACCAGCCCACATGTCATCGTAGCGTCCAATAGGCTGACCATCACCCATGAGACCAAAGTACATGGCAGGTCCAATAAGATCACGATCAAATGCCAAGTTCATTCCACACATGGGGAATAGAGTTCCCTTTGGTATGGTCAGAACCGCATCCACATACCTTACAACCATAACGATAATACTCAAACTCAAACTCAAGCGATATATTATAGCGTACATAGCCAAAATTTCAAGAGTCTAAACTCTAGTACATACCTAGTGTTTCTCTCAAGAGGCTTCACAAGCTGTGTTGGTGCATCATAGTCAGGGATGTTAAGCCAGAGGCCATGAGAAACAGCAGTTGGAACACCTTCACGGAGACTGAAAGGGTAGCCACGAACAAAATCTGCACCCTCACGGTAAGGATCGTATAGGGTGTTGAAAAAATAGGGAGTGGATGGGCAAAGAAGGTTCTTGATATGCTGTTCCAGTGCATTGATCTTTTTTCCAGAAGGATCGCTAGCAACCTAAGCCATAAAAGCAATAGCAACATACATTAGAGGACTTGAAGGATTACAAATCCTTAGACTTTTTTTTTTGAAAAAGGATTTATTTTAAATCCTTAGACTACAAAAGAAACACAGGCAATAGAAAGTTTAGTAAAAAAATGAAATCCTCAAACGTTATCAAGATATGCTACACAAGTATTACAATTCATGTCAGTAGCAGATCTGGCTCTGCGATCTCAGAATTCCATCAGATGCAATGATGCAATCCACTATTTACCAAAATAGAAGAAAACAAAAGCAGCAAGCAATGCCGATCTTTAATTCAAAAAAGAATGTAGAAATACAAGCCGACGAAAGTAAATGGATAGTTTGAACTTTGAATATCTCTGTTTTTTAAAAGACATTGATCCAAAAAGTGGCGGGTTCTACTGGAATGTGGATCCCACTGTATCTTACATACACTGCATCTCTCTGTTTCAAATCAAATAAACTAATTTAAATTAATACAAGTATAGAAAGCCATCTGAAAAATATTCGCAACAGTACGGAAAAATTTTCAGGTCTTATTAATGAAGACAAATGTCACAGACAGTCTGTCAATACTCAATACAGAGCCAATTTAAAAACAAACAAAGCAAAAAGCACAGACAGGGTAATTTCACCGCTGTCACAGAATAACGATGTGCACGGTGGCAACAACTTTTCAAAATGCATTTTGTCTATTAACCTCTAAATCTAACATTTGTTAATTAGTTCATTTAAAATACATGAGTAAAAAAAAAATTTAGCAGGATAAATCCTATCTAAATCCAACATTTATCTATCTATTCTGCCAAGATGCATCCAGAGTATTCTCCCAACGATTCCCAAACGGTCACAACTTATCAAATAAATTGAACAGTGCTAATGGATTACTTCTACGGTCAGGACGAATCACAAAACAAGAAGATATAACCATACAAACAAGTAGATCCAGAATCAAAGGCATCATAGATTATCATCAGAGAGACGAAAAGAGAGGACTCACAAAGCAATCATCGTCGATAGTGTAGATATACTTCTTCTTAGAGACCATATAACCGAAGCAACGGCAAGCGGAATCCTTGAAGGAAATGCAAGAGGCCTTGGGACCAAGCATCCGATTGATGTCATTGCGATTGTAGAGCTCGTAATCGAAGCCATCGGGGACGCTAATGGTCTTGGTAGGGTCACCGTCCTGGACGATGATGAGATGGTAAGGCTGGAAGAAAGGCCTCCACATCTCAAGGAAATCGAGATTCCTGATCGTTGGAATCACGATGTCAAGCTCATCCTTGAGAAGCGGCGTCGGCGCTATGGAAGCATCAGCCATAGTTGCAGAAGAGAGAGAGACAGAAGAGAGAGAAGGGCTTGGTTGTAGGAGGAAGAAGAAGAGGAGAGTGAAAAGGGAATATAAGGAGGGTGGAGGGGAGGAGAGATCACGTGCGGGGGAGGGAGGATCACGTGAAGGGGCGGCGACGTTATCGGCACGGGTGAGGGGTTAACAGAGATACGTGTCGGAACGAAGAAGGCAAAGCTGACTGCTTCAAAAGAGCGTTCCCTCCGTGGTCTTTGGGATCTAATTGGTAGGTCACCCATCATCAATGAGCGATCGCTCAAAGTCTTTGTCCTTTTTTATCATATAATGGGCTTACTTGGATACGGAAGGGAGAACGGACATAAATTTTAAAGTAAATATGTGGGAAGTATTTTATTTCGGTAAATGTAGGAATGGATTTTGGTTATCTAAATGGACTAATCAAACAAGCCTAATAATGAAATTTTATTGTATATTTGTTCTTGCCTGATTCTTTATTTTTATATTAAAATTATTTTTTTAATTTGTTGGAGTTACTCCTAAGAAGTCATCATTCAAGTTTAAAAAGTGCACTTTCAATCTCTCAAACTTAGTGCCGTTAGTCTTTCTTAAAAAAATTGATGACTCATCAAATTTAATTGTGAAATAAAATGTTAACAAAACATACTCATAATTTAATTTTAATTTAATAATATAATAAATTTGATATTTTAGATTATGTAAAATAAAAAAGATTTTAAATAACAATGTTAAGTTTAATGAGTCAACAGTTTAACTTAACGGAAATGAGATATTAAATTTTTGGACAAATACAATTCGTTTCTTATAACAAGGACCGCCCCATTTGAAATGATGTTACTTATTAAAAGAACATGACGTAGCATAATATATATTGAATATTAATATAAAATTAATGAATTTTTAAATTTTTAATGGTCATGAAAATGCTTAAAATGATTTATTGATGGGATTTCTGTTTATTTCTATTTATTCTCAAAATGAAAGGGTAAAAGAGAACTGTTTCAAAGACATGGACGATTTGAATTGAAACAAAAAATTGAGTTACTCGAATTTCCCTTAATTATTTTTGTATAATTTCTTAATTTTATTTAAAAATTCCACCAGGAAGGGCGTTAAGTTCCATTAGTACAATGATCCCAATTGGACTTTTAGTCACTTCGAGTTAGGCAAAGTCAGGCCGAAAAACGAAATCGGCCGAATTGAACTTTTAGTCACTTTTCTTTCTTCGTAACGTTTACTAAAATGTTTCGGGTGTTTAAATTAATTTTGGTAGAGTGATTTTACATAGTATTAAATAAATATGTTAAAAAAATTTTATCTCGTATGAAAGGTAATTTGATTCCTTATCAAATGAACTAACATTTATTGTAAAACTTGTGCTTCACAAAGGGCTTTCCAATGATAGATCATTTGTTAAATTTGGAGCTGAAATGAAGAAGTTACAGTATTTTGAGGTTTAAATTTTCTAAACCGGTTATAAAGAGTAAACTTATTCGAAGAGTTTATATTCATTCGAATGATAAACTTTCTAAATCGTTTTTTCCCACTTTTCAAACCGTATTTTCCACAAAGGTTTAGAAAGTCCACTTTCTACACCGTTGGGAAAAAACGGTTTAGAAATTCTATCATTCGAATGAATATAAAACACATTCGAATGAGTTTACTCTTTATAAACGGTTTAGAAAGCTTAAACTTTAAAATGCTGTAACTTCTTCATTTCAACTTTATATTTGATAAATAACCTAGCATTGGAAAACCCTTTAAGTCTACTTTCAAATAGAACAATTTTCAAATCAATTGGATATTTAGATTGAGAGATATGATAAACTGAACATATATCTGAAATAAACGTATTCATGATATATGTTTGGGTTTTTTTATCATATCTCTCAAAGCACTAATCCTATGATTATAAAACTTGTGTCATTTGAAAGTAGACTCAAAGGACTTTCCAATGATAGGTCATTTGTCAAATTTGAAGCTAAAATGAAGAAGTTACAACATTTTGAAATTTAAACTTTCTATACCGTTTATAAATAGTAAACTTATTTGAATGTGTTTTATATTTATTCGAATGATGGACTTTTTAAACCGTTTTTCCCACTATCTAAACCATTGGGAAAAAATAAGGTTTAAAAAGTCCATGATTCAAATGCATATAAAACTGATTTGATTGAATCTCGACTTTTATATTCGATTGAATCTAAAACGTTGGGAAAAAATTCGATTGAATGAGTTTTACGTTGAAGAGGAGGCTTTCATTCGAATAACACATGCCTTATTCGAATGAAGACAAACGTCCATTAAGGATCCGTTGCTCCAGGTGAAAAATACTATGTTTTATAAACATCCGGGGTGAATATAGTCTCAAGAAAACTTCTAGATACTCAGTGCTCCAACGTGTATAGTGTTGATACCTTATTTTGATGATAATAAAAATCCCAAATTATGGCAGCATTTGGAATCTGAGATAATGTTTGTGAAACTATGTTAAAAATGTCAAAAGAGTTTTGAAACTCGAGTCCTAGTTCTTGAAACTTCAAGTTCTATAATTGTTTTTCAAAATTGGATATTGAAACTAGAAGTTTTGAAAAGAAGTTTTGTAGTCAAGTTCAAAAACTCAAGTTCCATGTTTTCAAAACTTGAAGTTCCATAACGTGAAATCAAAACTATAAGTCAAAACTTGATGTTTCAACTTCAAGTTTTCTCACCACGTTATAAAATTCGAGTTCCACCTTTTTCAAAACTCGAGTTCCACAACTGTGACACAGAACTTCAAGTCATACCTTGAGGTTTTAGCTTCGAGTTTTGTAATCACGTTATAGAATTCGAATTCCATAACTTTCTCTTAAAACTTGATTTCAAAACTGGAAGTTCTCACTGGAAGTTTTCACAAAACTCAAGTCCTGCTATTTTTCAAACTCGAGTTCCATGCCTTGTAAATTTTTATCAGTTCAAAAACTTGATGTACAAACTCGAGTTCTCACTGGAAGTTTTCCAAAACTCGAGTTTCTATTTTTCCAAACTCGAGTCTCAAGGGTCTTTTCAATTGAACAAGTTTTAGAACTCAAGTCTTCACTTTCATAACTTGAAGTTTTATAATTGGACTCCAAAACTTGATATCAAAACCTGAAGTTTCAAATAAAAATATTTCAACTATGTTTCAGAACTTTTAGTGCTAACTCGAGTTACAATTGGGAGTTTCATTACATGAACATAAACTTGATGTAATAGAACTCGAGTTGTGGGATGATGAAAACTTGAGCTCTCTCTTTTCTCTGACATGCCTTCTGACACAGCTATACCTACTGCTACCAGAGTTTTCCTTTTTCGTGCTAGAACATTTTGAATATTGCCTAACTCCATAAATGCACTTTCGCTCTTTCATCTGAACAACCAGGTTGTCTGAGGAATGAAGACGATAATTTATGATTTACTCCATTGCCGTTGAACGCATTTAATGCAGTCATTAATGGCAAACCAGAAAAGCAACGAATGTGAGTAACAAACATAAACTTCTTTCCAACGGACATTGAATTTCTGAGTAACGGCTAATGAATGAAAACTCAGATATAAATGTAGAAGCATTGAAGACAGGAAGTAACGACGAGAAAACTTGAGAACGCTATTACTGTCTGCAACTACCTTTCTGTCATCTTGTAAATTATCTCTTGTGAGCTTCAATATTTGACTATCCACTCTTCCGAAGAGTTTATCTTGTCAAACCTGGTTGTAATCTTGTGAGATATTCAAGGTTGGGACCTTGAATTTGTTGGGTTGAGAAATTATCAAAAAACAGAGTGCGTGAGACTCTGTTTTGTTGCGTGTTGTGAGAGAGAGTGAGAATCTCCTTTGTTTTGCCAAGTGAGCCTTGGTTGTTGTTGACTAGTGGATTGAAAATCTCAGGGGAGCCCTGAGAACTGGACGTAGGTCAAAAGGATCGAACCAGGATAAATTTACTGTGTTTTCTTCTCTCTGCTTTCACTGGTGATTTCGTTTAATTTCTGCAATTAAGTTTTTAATTTTAAAAACTGACCAATTCATCCCCTTTGGTCAACTCTTACACTAACATATAGTTCCATAGTAAAAATGCTACTTAACCCAAAAATAATATAATATAATTTTAAGATATAAAAATACTTATGAACTTTTATCAAAAGTACATCCAACTCCATGTACTTCTCAATGATGTAAAAATACCTATAAATGTTTAAAATAAGAGCAAAATAGACACGATCATTAAATATAATATAACACTGTTAAATACTCATGTTCAAAAATAATGTGGCCCCATCACAATAAATAACAGTTTAGATTATATTTAATGATTTTATCATTTTTACACCTATTTTAAATGTTTGAGTATTTTGTCACCCTTGAAAAGCATATAGTTTTGTGTACACTTTTGATAAAATTTCATAAGTATTATTGCACTTTAACCCATAATATTTGTTGTAGTAATTATATCTATGCTGGCACATATTTATATATATAATTTAATTACATTGTATTGATAAAATTGAACTAATTATTATACATTTTATATGATATTTTGTAAATGTCAATAACTTACATGATAATAAAACTTTTAAAAGTATCATTTAATAAGGGAAATATCATTTAAAATAATGCTTGAAGATGCCTTTACAAGTAAAGGCTACGAATAATAATTCTTTATCTTTTGCCTTCTTGCTTGTAATGCTAGTTTTTGAGAGATTTTTTTTTTTGGAAATTCATCATCAGGTTTCAAATAGAGGAATAAATGTACAAATATCCCGAAGATTGATAAAATTACCATCAGGTCTCGGCAGTAAATGATCCGATTGTCATTAACAACCTCATCAGCCGTCAATAATAACTGGATCAGTTACTGTTGGCACATAATGATAATTTTACAAATCTTTGAGATCTTTTGTTCATTAATTCCTGTATTTGGGATCTGATAGTAAATTTCTCAATGAAAATCCCTGGCTTAAGATGTGTTTTAAATCAAAATGATTTGAGAAACTTTATTTGATTTATAATTTCCTAAGACCAGAAAAGTGGAAAATCAACTAAATATCTTTACTCAAAAAAAATTGTATACGGTAAGCACTTAATTAAGATGAAAATAGTGACATTAATTTCTAAAATTTTGGTTTAAGTTGATGACGAAAAATCGAAAAAAATTATGACAATTGAGCTAAAATTTAATAAAAATAATTTTTCATATGTTGAAGTTATAAAATGTGATGGATATATAATTAATTTAATATATAAAAAGTGTAAAATAAAATTCAAAAGATTTTGTCAAAGAATTTTCATCTCGTGTTTGTGATGGAGTCGTTGTGTAGAACGAACGAGTCAACTAGAAAAGTCGTCGGCCATCATAAAACCAATATCGCCGGTCAGCAAATGGCCTATAATTTTTGGCTTTTAGCCACAAACTTTTATTTTAATTATTCTGTTAAATTACACATATTTTTAATTTTAAAAGATTCCAAGTAAATGATTTACTTACTCAAAAGTTGGATAATAACTTATGAGTATGCAATAACAAGTTTGAGCGTAGGGAATGACAACATATTAATGTTGCACTTGTCATTAATCTTGTTGGTAATTAATTTTTTTCCTTAGAATCACGTACAAATATTATATCATATTGAAATGAAGGCAATTTTCTTTATTGAAGTAATTAAATACCTTGTCTATGGGCACACCATTTCTATCCGTTGAAGTGAGGGTAATTTTTTTAATATATTATATGATCTTAATATAAAAATTATTTTATTTTTTTCTAAAATTACAGAAGCTAATTAAGCAATATTTATCATTTTTCATATTAATTTATATAACTTATATACTAATTTATGACGTAATGATACACATAAATATTTTAAAATATATGTTATAATTAAGTAATTTATTTAACTATTTTATTAGAAATCAAAGAAATTTTTTCTCATTAAAAAATTAAATTATGGATTTTAATTACATAAAGCTCGGAGTCTTTTTCACTTTTCTAGCGAAAAAAATCCATATTTATTATTTTTATCTTTTTCACTTAATCACCATGGGGTTCATCAAAGCCTGAAATTAAATTTCAGGGCACGAGGCGGCTTTTCTACTGAAAGTGCTATAGAGCAGTGCGGAGAGATTGGCGCGAGAATTTGCGTACATAGTCAGTCAGCTTTTTTTTTTTTTTTTTTTTGCTGATATAGTCAGTCAGCTAGTCTTTTGAGTCACATGAAACTTTCTGAACTCTCAACATTAATTATATATATACGTGAATGAAGATTTGTGATATTTAGTGTAAGATAAATACGTGAATGGCATGTTTGCTTCATGGAGATTATGGGTATTGTAATGGATGGGAAATGTAATGAAATAAAATGATAATTACATATTATTTGTTTTGTATCCTATTAATGAACTGTAAAATAAAGTATATATTTTGTCTGAGAAAAAAATTAAAAAAAATGTCAAATTGTCTTTTAAACTCTATTATGACTAAATTGGAATGGTATAAATAGGGAGATTCATTGTAAGGTCTAAAAGAATGAAGTTATTTATAAAAATATCCCACAAGTTTTATAAGAGTCTTGGGAAAATTCATAAGAATAGAAGAAAACTATATAAAAAATTAAATAAATGTTAAAGAGAGAAAATAAAAGAAAAAAATATGATCAAGTGAAAAAAAAAACTCACATGTGAGTTGATATATTTTTGAAATATTTACAATAAGGTTCTTATATCCATTATGTCAAATTCTTTAATTACATATAATTAAGTGATCTGTTTTTTGAATTATTATCATTTAAATATATATACACATGAAAAAAAATAGTACATATAATCATGTGTGATTGGAGAACTTGACATAATGAATATAAAAAATTTGACCTAAATATTTTTCTTTTAAGAACTTTTTGTTATCGGATGCTTTCTTGTCCAACACCACTCTTGCCTTTTCTCACTTTATTTTTTTGGAAGGTTATTTTTGGGTAAGTTATAAGAATTTCTTCACGCAACTTCAGAGTTGCGATTAATTCCTTTTGAGACTTACAAAATGTAAATGTTTTCACCTCTTCTAACAAATGTGCTTTTCGAATTTCAAACTTGTATCATCATCCTCACGTGGATGAAGGTGCCTACCACATTTCAGGTTGTGAAGTTTTTTTTATTTGTCTTACTCTAATTTTAATTTAAAACTAAGGGCTTGTTTGGGGAGGCTGTTTGCCTCCCCAAAAGCCATTTTTGCACTCACTGAGACAAAATTCCTCTCATATATTTACCTCGAAATTAATACCCGTTTTTCCAACAGATTATCCAAACAAGCCCCGAGTGTATTTATGCTATCCTGCACTTAAACTTACCCTCATTTCAGTTTTTAAAATCCGCAGTGGCATTTCAGAATTTCTTGGTGCTCAATTTTAAATAAGATGCCACAACAATCGCCTACTTAAGTCACTGAAACAAACGAGCATCATTATTTTAATTTTTATTATTTTGTGAATTTTATTAATCATTCTAAAAATAAATGAACACTCACAAAATTTAATTTATTTCATTTTTTACAAAAAGATTTTAATTTTTTTAACTTCTGAATATCCGTACAATCTTTATGGAAACTTTACAGAGGGGGTTTTATTTATGTTAGCTAAGTGAAGAAAATTGAAACGGTTTCCAAATGTAAGCCATCAGTCATATTCAAAACCCTTACTTTTTAATTGAACGCCACAATACCGTTATGGTATGAACCCTATCAAATCCTACTCCTTCATCGTTTTCACATAGACATATAATGTGTTTGGTCACGTAGCACATAGCAAATATAGCGTAACTATATACCTACTTAGCCTTCACACCTTTTGGCTTATTATTAGCTTCCTATATTAGTTTCTTATTGTGTTAGGCAAGTCTATTGTTGGCTTTTAAGTTTCTTCCACACACCACTTTGCCATCCTTTGACATTTTAGTCATAGACCATCCTATTTGGTAGGGGTATGTAAAAACCCGATAGTTTAATTTGGTTTAAATAAGTAATATAATGAAATCGGACCGGACAGATTGGTTGTGTTGAAGTATGTGCATATACTAGTTTGTTTGGTCCAGTATGATGATGGTTATTTTGTGTTCTTTATTTTTTTAAATTTTTATGCAGTAATTATACTTATTATTAAATGTTGGAGATCGTCAATTTATACTTATATTTTATTTTTTGGATGTATTTTATAAGATTTTAGCTTTTTCTATATTAATTTTTATTATTGGGTTTCTATTGTAAATAGGGGAAAAAAATTACATTGATACCTTTGTTCCGCTTGGATTGGTCCGAGCAGTCTGACAGACTCAATTCAATTGGAGTGAACCAGACATCGGGTTGTAATGTACTTGCCAAATTCCATACCAGAACGGACCTCAGGTTCATATCTGCTTAAATTAGTCTAGTCCATGTACAACCCCACTATCTGGGATCTATTCAGAAAGGGCTAGGACAGACAGGTCAGGTTAGGTGGGCCTCTGATTTTGTTTTTCTTCCGTAGGAGCTAACGGAAGGAGTTTTGCCACTTGACTTCTTTTTTTAAAAAAAAATTCAAATTGGGCTAAGGAATGCATATGGATCTGGCCCATATAACTTGGGTACCATTTTGGGCCGGTTAAAATAGGATAGGTCCATATAGCATTTCAAGCTTTCATAAAATATGACATTCTTCTACGTTAGCGGCAAGGATAGGAATTTGGGACAAAGATTATGCATCTTAGATCGCAAAATACAGTGAGTAAAAGTAACAATAACTTCTAACTGGGTTCACAATCTTCATACATCAAGGGATTGCTCGGAAGTTCTTTTGAGAATAGCTTTTACAGATTGCGAGACAAAATCTAAATTTTAAAGAACAGCTTTTACAGATTCCAAGGAAAAGTTAGGTTTTAAAAGATTGTATTTGAGAAGTTATTGGATTTTACGGAGTTCGAGGTAAAAAAGTATGTAAGAAAGATAAAAGAGAAATAATGAAAAAGTAGAAAAGAGAATATTTATTAAGAAAAAGGGTGTGATTTGATAAAAAAATAGCATTTTCAAGACCTAGGTTTTAAACCGATGTTTTGTATCCAAAATAGCTTTTCTGAAAAATGTTAGTATTTGGACAAAACTTAGGTTTTAGGAAGAGAAACCAAACAAGCTCTAAAAAAAGCTTAAATTGGGCCAATGAGGTTAGGTCAAATAGAATAGGCCCGTCTTTTAGGAAGAGAAACCAAATTTCAGTTTTTTGTTGGAACCGATGCCCATATTTAATGTATGACAGCTTCTCAAACATAATTACTTAATATAGAAGGATACATATGTGTAAAAAAACAGTAATTGAGGGTTTTGAAATTTAAATTTTTTCCTTATGAACAGAATTGGTGGAAGAGTTTTTAACTATATATTTGATCGATTGATTGATGATATTGATGATTTTGTTTACTGCACTTACAAATAGCAAATATGAGTACTTCTTTTGACGAAGATTCAAACTTTAATTTAGTGTGTTTTGGGAAGTGATTCTCAATCTGTTACATGCAAGTTGAGACAAAACTCTTCTCATATACTTACCTCGAAATCCGTAAAATCTTCTCCTAATAGATTTCCAAACATGTATAGGTGTTTTAGCTGTAGGGAAAACTTTTGATTATTTTGAAGTCTAATCACATTACATTGGTTCAGTTTATAATGAATTGACTTATAACCCATAAGATTATGAGTTCAAGTTTCATTGATGTCACAACCTTATTTGATATAAAATCGAGACGGATTGACTAGAAACAAGTGGAAAGATTGGATTGATGATCGTAGGTATGACCTTAAGAGAATTTGGCTCTTACAACCCTAGTCGTAAAGATATCACAAGGATGATTAGCCTTTGATATTGTTGGAGTATTCCCATGAGACCATGAGGATGCAAGCAAAGTTCACAGGAGAGTATAATTCTCAAAAGTAGCATTCAAATATGAAGATGTAAAACCCATATCTTAATACCAAAATATTTAAATCATTTCAAGTTATTAATCAAAACTAACCAATACTTAGTAGTTTACTTGTATTTATCGTGATTTTGGAGTTCTCGATTTCCGACTAAATTATGAAATTACCCATATACGGAATAAGTCATGGTTTACAAAATGAACCCTATGGATGTCAATATACATCTGTCAACACATAAATAAAAGAGGCGATACAGAGACAGACAGGAATATATGTTGCCTCATAACTCTCCCCAATGATTCAGCATAAGAGCTATCACCTGAAAAGTGTTAAATTGATAGAATGAGACAAAAGTCCCAGTAACTGGCATTCTTACTTAAAAGGCATACGAGCGAGTGTCGATGAGAGATAAAGAATTAATTGCGTATAGGAAAACAATTTCACAAGTAATACCAAATATTTCAAATGACTCACAATCATCTGCTTTACATAATACATGCATATTAATATTAATATATTCATTATTGAGATCACCAAGATTAATCGGATCAACATCCATATAACCACATCATCACACATATCTATCAATTCATAATCACATGGATCTTAATCTTGCATCATCATAACATCATCACGAAATCGTACAGGAAATTATTATACAGAGATTTATTCTCTTTCTTTCTTTCTGTTTTCTCCCTTATTTCTCCCCAGCTTTATTTTCTCTGACTAAACCCATGGGCTAGTACTGTCCATTCGACTGGCAGTACTATTTAACGAGCTCACCGATAAGTGATGTGGACTTGCCAAGTACCACAGAGCACAAAACCGGACCATGGGTTCCCCCTTTCACATCACAGGGGTGTCATAAGCCCTCATCACAATGGGCATAGGATCTTTCGGTAATCAGACTCGAAAGTCCTCCAACCTTATTTCTTCTTTGGCATGCCGAATATTCACCCCCTTATTTCCTCTTTAATAAATCTCCCATCAATAACCACATCCTCCTCTCCCAATATCACAATTATCTCTTTATAACATTAAAGCAAAGAACATCCACAACTCATCATCAATATGTAATCACGCATTAATAGTCACTAGCATATTTTAATCAATAGTTTGAAACTCAAGTTTTCTATCAAGTCAAGAGAACATTTATCACAACCATTTGCAAACGTTGCCATTATAACACATTCAATCTTTAACTCTAAACTTCACAATATATTCTCAATATTATTAACACAAAGTTTATCAAATAATAATATTTTCATCACAATCAATTCAAAATCACTCACCAGACATGTCCCAAGTATGCATAATAAGTAGAAAGCAGTTACCTCTCATCCAGCAA
>JANTPZ010034607.1:0-11369 GCA_025593235.1 Vachellia pachyceras
TAAACTCTGGTTTTTGGTCTTTGAGAACTCCTGATACCTTAAATAAATATTTTCAACCTTAAATCTTTAAAATTTCATAATTCCTTATCCTGACCGAATTTCAACAATCGGTTGAATCTCTGGTAATCAGTGAGTTCTGCTCTATCTTTTGGGCATTTGTTAATTTTTCTGATTTTTGGTCAACAGTTTGACTTTTGACCTTGACTTTGACTTTGTCAAATGACCAAAATGCCCTTTCACAGTCTAACTTTTCATAAATTCCCATTTTGCCCTTGAATTTTTGGCCCTTGATCTTTTGGTTTCTGATCCCTGGGGCAACTTCCCAGGGGGTCACCCATCCAAAAATTTCTCCAGGGTGAGCACGCTTAACTTTACTATTCCTACCAGCTTTCATCCATCGGACCAAATCTGATTCTGCGACTTATGGCCCAACAACATCAACTTTTTCCGTACTTTCTATCTGTGGCCTCTAATTTGACTTTTGATTACTGGTTTAGCCCTTTTTATCCAATGACCATATTGTCCTTGGTCTTTATACTTAATAACATTTATGTCTCTGGCTTACATTCTTAGAAATCTCAAAGCCTTAGGACTAATCTGACCAGGGTCTCTTAATTCCACTAACATCTCCTTTTTCTGTACTTCTATTTATGGGCCTTGTCTTATCTTATAACTATCGATTTGGCCTCTTTGTCGGCTTACAGAAAAGGTGGATATTACATTTGGCTTAGGGGCCCATGGTAAAAGTTTTTGCCATCTTTATTGCATTAATGTTGCATGGATGTGTGTTTAATGTGAAGTGTGAATGATGTGTTTAGTGCTCTATTTGTTGTGACTTGTGCTTGAGTAATTGATGAATTCATTTATGTTCTGAAATGAATGAATGTGAATAGGCAAGCATGAGTAGTGATAGCACTAAGATAACACAAACACATGATCTTGATTACAAGGAGTATAATACGCATACCCCGGAGGCGAGTTTACACTGCGAACCGTCAGTCAACAATGATGATCCTCGTGAGATGGAGGAGCCCGTTAAAGAGGAAGACAATCCACAAGCTAAGACGGGTATGCTGAAAGAGAAGCGCTCAGGGAAGAAAAGAGTGATAGATGATCATTGCTTGGCAAAACCAATTGTTACCCAGCCGAAAAGGTCAATTAGACCAATAAGAGAAGGTCCTCCAAAGAAGGAATCATCCGAGATATGGTCTAATATTGTAGAGTTAGAGACTAAATTGGAGACTAAGAAAGAGTACCCTTTTGATCTCGATAGGGAAATACACCTACGAAGCATTTTGCGAATGCAAGCCAGAGAGCTACAGGAGTCCACTGCCCAAAGAGGACACAATTTCTTTCTAGCATGGATAACAAGGGCCAGGGAAGCGTACGGGCTAGAGCAGTTATTCCCGAATGCAGCAACAGATGGCGAATGGTTGATGGCAATGATAATGACAATTTTGGACCCAAAATTCCAGAGAGCTGCAAAATTTCACATCTTATGTTTCCCTATCCCTAGTTTTCTCAAATTCCTAACAAGGCTTGAGGCCTTTGTGTTTAAAATGTTTCCGGATGACTAAGTATTAGGGCTGCTGCTATGTATAAAAGACGTATATGCGAATATAAGATGGTGTATTATTTGCTTAGTATAACGGCGAGCACGGAAGTTAAAGCCATGTTATTAATATAGATGTTCCTATTAAAGAATTGAGAAGAGCGAAATGGTGAGAACCGTAAAACCCAAAATGTTGAAGGACAATGGGTCAGGCTGTCCCAGTGTAAGAGATACTGAGACTCACCCAATAGCAAAGAGTCATGGAACAGCTAAGAGAGAACTAGGCTCGCCAAGAGCAAGAAAGTTTATCAGACAAAGAAACTACCATACAGGCAGCAGCAGCAGCCTTAGCCGATAAGAACCATAATGCTCTACCACTAAGGCCAGCAGATTCTAATATCCCCTTAGCCCCAGTTAGGGCAAGATAAAAGAGATGATGTCTAGTATCGGGTTAGTAAATTTAGTAAACATTACCCGTTCATATTAAAAGGAACCCTGGACATCTAAGTCGTAGAAAAGGGAATACACGACCTGAAAAGTTTTTCAAGGTGATGAGCTGCCCTTAGAAATAAAGCGGAGCTAGCTATTTGTAAACTGGAGCAAGAGGCAGATAGATGATGATGGAATATAAAGCTGAAGATGTTTCCAAGATGGCTTTCCAGATGAGATACGGATACTATAAGTTCTTAGTGATGCAGTTTGGATTAACGAATGTCCCTGCAGTTTTCATGGATCACATGAATCGTATTTTTTGGTAATACTTGGATTAGTTTGTTGTAATCTTTATAGATGATATCCTAATGTACTCCCAATCTTTAGAGGAACATAAAAGGCATCTGAGAATTTTATTAATGATTTTAAAAGAAAAATATTTATACGCTAAGCTCAGTAATTGTGAATGTTGGTTACAGGAGTCCTAAAGTACCTGATCTTTCAGGAAGGAGTCGTTGATGACTATGCCAAGGTAAAGGCAGTACTGAGATGGAATCAGTCTAGGACAATAACATAAGTGAAATTCCGAGGGCACGTAATCTCTCAGAAAGGAGTTGCAGTAGACTACGCCCATGTAGAGGCAGTATTGAGATGGAATCTACCTAGGATTGTAACCGAAGTCAGAAGCTTTCTGGGCCTAACGGGTTATTACTAATGTTTTATACAAAAATTTTCTTGGATTGCCTTACCACTGACTAAGCTCCCTATAAGAACTATTCTTTTACGTGGGATGAGAAAGGTGAGTCTAGTTCTCAAGAGTTAAAGAGAAAGCTAACCTCAGACCCTGTATCGATAATCCCTGATCCAAAGGAGACATATGTGGTCTGTAGTGATGCTAGCAAGTACAGACTAGGATGTGTTTTAATGCAACAGGGGAGAGTGGTAGCTTATGCCTCTCGGCAGTTGAAGCCGCATTAAGAGAATTACCCCACACATAATTTGGAGCTAGCAGCGATAGTTTACGCTCTAAAGATATGGAGGCATTATTTATATGGAGCAACCATCAAGCTGTACTGTGACTATAAGAGTCTCAAGTATTTGCAAGTTCAGAAAGAGTTGAACTTGAGATAGAGATGATGGATGGAATTGCTCAAAGACTATGACTACCAGATAAAGTATTATCCGGGTAAAATCAAATGTAATTGCCGATGCATTGAGTAGAAGAATAACGCAGGTGGCTATGATGATGATAAAAGAGCAGAGCTGGTATAGAATCTCTGAGATTGGAGAGTATTAAACTTATTGCAAATAGAGTCTGCTTGAGACAGAGGATAATAGATGAGACTGAATCTTACCTCTGAGATTAAGACGGAAGAGATGTTTAAAGAAGGAATCTTCGATAGTCTAGTAAAATTTGAGGTTGTTATACATCCTAAGCTAACAGTGAGCTAGGGTATGATCGTGTGCTGGACATAATAGGTTATCGAGGTAAAGCTCTATACAGAGGAATCATCTAGAAGTTCAAAAGGGTTATAGAAACAGGAAGACGGGATAAAGTCCATAATGAAATCCTGTCTAGAGATTCTAATGCCAAACGAAAATAGAGGCATAAGGTATGAAGAGTTGAAACATGGTTATGATACAAAAGTGCTATTTTGGGCCAAAATTTATGACAATTAAGTGTGAGAATGAGTTGGGCAGACGTTGAATGAGTTGTGGATAATGTCCTAATGAAATTTGAAAGTATGCAATACCAGAAGTACTAAAGCTACTGAAAGACTCTAATTATCATGAGTAAGCCAGATAAAGTGTGATAGACACAGTAGTCACAGCAACAGTAATTTAAGCAATCACAACAGATTTCCCAATTGGGATGGCCCAATTCTAATGACTAGTAAGAATTGAAAAGGCACAGGTACTAGCAGCGGAGTTTGAGGATACTTCGTGATGAATTATCTACTAGTATATAAGCTTAAATCTTCATATGATAGAAGATTCCTACAAGGACAAATTGTAAAGCTAAAACGACCATAGGAGGATTGGTTAAGGAATCTTAAAAGCTACCGAAAGAAAGGTAAGGTAGCACATCATAACGATAGAGATGATGAGAAATAGAGAAAGATATGATATGACACACCTCAAAATGGTAACACAGTTTATGAAGATGCCTTATGAGATGAAATTTAAATTAGTAATATTTCGCTATGTTCAGGCATTATAGAGAGGTGTGACCCTCAGGCCAAGAATGAAAGCAAGAAATGAGATGTACGCTACCACTGCTAAAAGAACCAGAAAGACAGAAAAGGTCCTCTAATTTGGACAAGGTATGTTACGTTATGATGAAAAGAGAAAGTACCCAACAGAGCCAAAAAGTATCTCTTTAAAATTTGGAATGGTGATTTTCCCATGCCATCGATGCAGTTAGACGTATGATGATTGAAGTCACCATAGTTAGGCAAGCTACTTCCTGATAGACAGAAAGAAAGACAAACCCTGATAGACAGGGGTATGTGGGACTAATTACCCTAGCACAAGGCAAGCTACTTCCTGATAGACTGGGAGAAAAGCAAATTCCTGATAGACAGTAATAAATAGGACTCCAATGGGAAACCATTGTGTGCTTACTATATTGTCCCACGAGAAAGAAAAGAGTAGCAGTAAGGCATGTGGAGTAAACCATTCCCAATATGAAGAGAGAGAAATGAGCTAATGGTAGTCAGGGATAGAATTCCCTAAAAAGGTTTGGGTACCAGATGAGCTAATGAGAAGAGCAGAATGATAATCCTCTTTCTCTGTATTGTATTAGTAAAGATTAAAGAAGTAGTAAGGATTAGTAAATCCTAAAAGATAGTAGTTTGGCACAGAGCAGACATTGAAAGAATTAGCCAAATGAAGAAATTAATGTATGAGAGTTCAAGAAGTATAACAAAAGAGATGTGGCCTGAGAAGAATAAGTAAGAAGCACGAAAGGAAAGACAAGTTCTAGAAAAGTGCTAGAGCAACAAAAAGGAATAGGCAAGATCTCAGAAAACATCGTTGGTTTCTATGGTTAGTCTTGGGGAATTAGCAGTCTAGTTATTATTGAGGATAGATAACTTATTATTATCTTATGTTCGATGGTCTAAAGGTTTCTAAAGAGCAAGAATGACTCCATTAATAATGTTATAAGGCAAGGGTCTAGGACCAAGCCTACTGAATGGCGCTGATGCGCACAAGGTCATAATGGACATCGGCAAAGAAGCCTATGAAAAGGTTTGAAGTCAAAAGCATGATTCTGCACTTAGAACACGAGAATGAGATGACCAGGCGAAATTTTGTCATTGTTTAGCCTTGGAAATGGATCAAAATATTTGTGATTTCCAGGGATTGCACAGGGTGCAACCATAGGGTCGTTCTCTCTGGAACTTTTTATACCACTAGATTATAGCTTAAGTTAGTTTAGCAATTGAACACTTTTTTTTATCCAAAATAACTATGCAACTAAGGGCTCAGTACAAAATATAATTTCTTTTTGGTATTTTTGGATTTTGAGGAAGCAACAAAATAGAATTAAGGTGTAAAAGTGTTTGATGGTGGATTCCCTCTTGAAAATGAATATGGCCATCATTGTTTGTAAAGGATTAGGGAAAGTATTAATTTTCGCACTAAGTTTTGTAACGAAAACCCCAACAAAGTGAAAAATTCAACTCAACACATCATTGCCTCTAAAATCAAGCATAGCTAGGAAGATAGAATAGAACAACAAAGATTTCATTGAATAGGTAGAAGTAAGATTTCACTCTACCATGTCAATCACAAAACAAGTTCAATACACAATTAATCCAAGTTTGGCTTAATCGAGACCAAGTATCTACGTACAAATTACAAGTTCTAACTCAGAAACCAAGTAATCCATAATATAAATACAAATTGAAAACTAATACTCCCCTTTCGACACTTCGAAATCAGACTATCTTCATCTTCAAGGGGAAAGGAGATGCTCAGCTACTCATTCGATGCAGAATCGAGCTCCGAATGGATGATTGGAGGTACATGGTTGGATTGATAGTGAAAATGGATGAGATTAGGGTTATGAGTAGAGAAAATGAGAGGAAAATGAGAATGGTGATGATTTTTACCTTCTTCCTCCCTCTCCATTCGAAACTTACCCTATTTGGTGTGTACTAACCATCTAGGCTCATGCTTGTGTGAGTGAACTTTAGCCATAGTGAACTTTCCCAGAGCTATCTCCTTATGTTTTTGTTCAGAGTTCCTGAAATGAAATAACAAATATTTAAGGTATCATTTGCTCATGATGAAATTTAAGCACAATTGTATCATTATTCATGGTAAATGCACCCAAAATCACATTAATCCAGATCAACAACTCTAAATCTCAAATTAAGCACAAGAAAGATCATGAAGGGCTAAAATTGAATCGAAAACTCTGGAAATTCAAGCATAAAAGTGGTATAAATAATGTTCAATCAAATTCCCCCATACTTAAACTTTTGTACTCCTAGACAAAGCTTTTCAAAAAACTTTAAAGTGATCAATACATCAAGAATGTATCCTTATGAATCCAGGACTACAGAATTTGGTAAAAACATTTGTCACGGAATTAACAAGGATAATGGCAGAGACAATAATAAATCGATCCCTGAGAGAGTTCAATTCAAGAAACTGAATAAAAGAGATTCCTCTCAAAGGTAGAAGTGTTTCTCCCTCAACTCACTATGTAAGAACAATTTCACTCGTAGTCTGCTTATTCAAATCTCTACCATATGCTTGTAATTATTCTACCTCTCTACCACAAGATCAATACAATGTGAATCAAGAGGACTTTTGGGTTTAAGATGGATGATGGGGGTTGCAAATAATGATGTAAAATGGTGAAAAGAATTCCTTAAATACACAGCACCAAAGGAATCTAATCATGCCAATGTCTTTATAAGACTTTAGAGAAATTCGCACTTAAACTTTATTTTACTTTCCTCTTTATTTTTATTTTTTCTTTCTTCTTTTTTTATATTTATTTCTTTTTCTTTTTTTATAAGAATATAATCAACAAAGTACGAACCACAATTGGATCAGAATATGCTTGCATATATAAAAAGTTTGTAGTTCCCAAATGATGGTTTTCAAGAGTGAATGGCTAAAAATAGGTGGCAATGGTTAAGTTACGAAGGTTTGTGTTTAGGCAAAATGGACGGTTTTGAAATAAAGGCCTCTATCATTTTCACGGAACATTGGATCATAAAGCTTTGATTCAGAATCAAGACAAGTTCTAGAGAGATTACAAATCAAGACAGACCCTCACTAATCGAATGAAACTAGGCCCAATTATCCTCACACAAGGCTAATGATAAACAATCTCAAGAATTAAAAATGTAAAGAGTCAATTTAAAACTGTATTTACTCTTATCATTTGCTAATTACTCGAAAAACACAATTAACCAAAAACTTTATCCTTCAAAATCATGCATCAACTTCCCAATGCATTGTCTATGAAAATCATGGTCTCATATGTTCAGGAGTGTTAAAGGCATAAAGGTGAGATGATCCTTTTTATTTTAAAATTCAAAACCTAAATTATATATATATGTGCACTGAAGTTTCGTCGTGACTAACCACAAAGTTGGTCGCGGCGAACCACACTCAAGAAGGTGGTTCTATTTGCAAGTGGTTTCGCCGCAGCACAACCATAAGATGGTCGTGGCGAAACACACCCGAGAGGTGAATTGCCTTATTTTGACAACTCACGCCGTGGTGAACAACAAAATTGGTCACGGCGAAAATAGTCCGAGAGCAAAAATGCAGTTCAAAACCTCTGGAAAATAAAAAATTTCACAAAAATTTTAAGAAACTTGAAAATTTCCAAAGTTTTCAACAAAATAGCCCAACATTTAACCTTCAAATTTTTTTTAAAAAATTCTGGTTGCATTTTAAAATGAAGGTATTGCTTGGAAAACTTAAATCCTAAATCTCCCCCACACTTAAATCAAACATTATCCTCAATGATTAGAAGGAATGATTTAACAATCACAAAGAAAGCATGAATTTCGCAGCAACACCAGACATTCATGCAAGCATGCAACACAATTCAGGAAAACAGCATAGGAAACATTCATTTATATATATATATGCAGCTATAATAACAAAACCCACAATAAGCATCCAATACAACTGTATCACAAGTTCAACAGAAAAGAAATGAAAAACTAATCATCCCCCTACATGGCCAAGTCTCCCTCAGAATCCATATCAGTGGCAAACTCCTCCTCTTCAATTCCCTCCGCTGCTCTGCCTTCTCCAGATGGTCCGGCTCCTGAAGGTCCTGCACCGCTAAGATCATCATCCTCTGGAGATAGATGAAAGTGTAAGCTCTGTGCAATCAAGGAGTCCATCCTCCTGTGATACCTCAGCTCCCTCCTGAACTGCTGAAGTATGGAGACTCTAAACTGCTGGAAATCAGTAGCCAGACTCTCGAGTGTAACAGGGGCTGGAGATGCTGGGTGGATGTCTAGTGCATGGGGTGGTGGAGCCTCCTGATCCTCAGCTACTAGGTTGTTAATGTCAATGAAGGGTTCAGGCTGAGGCGTGGGAGCTCCACGGATCCTATCATAAATGAAAGCAGGGGCATGGGCAAATGGATGGTCCTCAAGGTATTCCTAAATCTCCAACTCAGCGAACATATCAAAAATGAGATGTGGAAAGATGATGGCCTTCGTAGTTTTGGAAGTGAGGACGGTATTACGAAGGTTGGAATACATAAGAGTGGATATATCGAAACTAATCCCCTGTATCAACATGTAAATGCAGATGGCCTACTTCTTCGTAAGGTTCGCTAGATGGCTAGTGGGAAGGATGTTACTACGGACGAGGTAGATAAAGGGTTTTATCTCAGGACGACACTCGGAACAGCGAATATACATATCAAACCTACGAGGGACATGCCAACCTTTCCCTGGAAGACAAAGAGTCTCAGCAGTGGCATCCTCAGGGAAATCACTCATGAAAAGTTGATAATGGTTTTGTTTAGCAATAGGAATGGAAAAGTGTTGAAGTATGGTAAACAGATTTATCGAGTGAGTTAATTTAAGTCCTCGACACTCAATGAAAAGTGCGGACTCATGACAGCATTTAGCATAGAAGTGATGGACAAATGCGAGGTTACCCTGGGTATGCTCACGGATAAGGCCGGTGAGGCCAGACTCAGTCACTTGATGAACGAAAGGATGGTCAGCAAGTGTCAAAGGAAATGAGCGTTCCTTTACCGAAGTATGCTTTACAGTCAACTCTAAAATGTCCTCGAAGGACTGGGATGGTTTTGGTTCAAGGCTAGAGGGATCTACTATATAAGGTAGCTTGGTTCTAGGCATGGTTACTAGTTAGACACAAAAATAAAAAAAGAAAAACAGTAAAAGCACAAGTCAAACACAAGTGAAAAATAGTTGCAGCTGAAGTTAGCCGCAGTGAAAATTAGGGTTAGTCCCGGCGAAAATATTAAATTCGTCGTGCTAAAAATCATAGAACTTGAACAGTAACAGCGTTGAAAACACTAAACGAAAATCAAAGAAAAATTGGAATGGAATGAAAGAAAAAAAAAGTTTATATGCTTACTCTAGTCGACAAGAGTGAAGAAATGCGGGAATCACAGCAACGGAGAATGAACGAAAATGGCAGAGAGAAGGAGAACGACGGTGAATACGTAGAAATGATGAAATGAAACTTAAGAAGGAAAGTGGCAGGAGATGAACAGACATGATTTTCACCGTGGCACAACCAAAGTTTGGTCGCGGCGAAAAACCATAGAAGATGAAAAGTCTCGATGTTGGCCGCGATGAAAATTTGAATTCATCGAGGCAAACACTTCCCGAGAGGACAGACTCAACAGACAATAAGTTTGGCCTCGATAAACATATTATTTAATCAGGATGAAAAATCATAGAGAGGAAAACAACAAAGATGAAAACACAAAACACAAGACATAAACCAGCAGTCAATCCTAGAACTTCAACCACACAACAAGCACATTCTCAAGCATCACAAGCAAGATCCCTTTCAAGCATAAACCTCATAAAGATAGGTTAATTTCAAAACAAGGGAGTTTATTTAATTTAAAAGCAATCTAAAAGAAATAAACAGCTAATCCTATTGGTGACATTCCTCCCCCACACATGAATCATTCACATTTCATAAAGTAGTCATCACAACATCATAATAAATGATTACATGAGGGAAAGGAACAACTTGAGAATCATGGTGGCTTATGAGTCTCATCGGTGTCCCCATGCTCATTGTCCAAACATAGTATGCACGAGTACAACCGGCTCAGCTAGAGTCCTTTTTAAATGTCCTGCAAAACCAAATAAAATACCTCTCCTAGAGTATCATCACTGTTTATATAGGGTAAGGCATTCATGCACTTATCGATGACATTCACATAGTGTGTCTATGGCATGGAAATCATACTATCAACCAATATTATATGAGTGCATGTTTCATTCGTTTTACAAGAGAAAAATGGTAGATCGGGGGGTTCAAAAGGAATTTTTACATCTTTTTCAGCAAATGATGCATATGATAAATGATGTGATCATGCAAGTTCATTTTCCAATTCCAATTCAGCACATGCATCATCAACAGCAACATCAAATGCATTAACACTCAGTAAAGAATAGTCCTCATATGGATGTTTCATGGCCTCATACATATTGAATTGGATCTTACTTTCTCTCACTTCCATTGATATGCTACCCTCTTTCATGCTAATAATAGTATTAGCGGTCCTTAAGAAAGGTCTCCCCATTATCAAGGTGGACTCACTCATGGATTCTTTAGACATATCAAGCACATAGAAATCAACAAGAAAATTTAAGTCCTGACCTTTACCAAAATATCTTCTACAACCCCGTCAGGATACCTAATTGTCCTATCCACTAGTTGAAGTACTACAGATGTAGCTTCAAATTTTTGACCCCTAAAGCTTGATAGACATATTTTGGCATCACATTAATTGCAGCCCCTAGATCTAGCAATGTTCCCCCTATGGTTATTTTACCTATAGTGCAAGGGATGGTGAAGGATCCAGGGTCTTGACATTTTACTAGAATTTGGGGTTTAAATAAGGCTGAAACATTGGAGCTTACTTGGACCCTTTTATTTGGTCTAAACTTTATTTTATTGGTGCATAGGTCCTTATGGTTTTTAGCATATGTGGGGACCCTTTTTACCAAGTCAAGCAATGGAATATTGACCTCTACTTTGCTAAACAAATTATAAACTTCCTTTTCATGTTTCTTTTCAGCAAGTTTCTTACTCATTAAATACGAGTTAGGAAAAGGGAGTTCATCAATGTTTACCTCTTTACCTTTCGATGAGGTAGAACTATGCTTGCTTTCTT
>JANTPZ010034610.1:0-10304 GCA_025593235.1 Vachellia pachyceras
TTGTTACACAATTTTATGAACTTAAAGCATGTCATGCCAATTTTACATGTATGTTAGTAAGCTTTGTTATTGAGATTTCCAAAAATCTCACCCTCCCCCACTAACCATTTCTAGGTACAAGTTCATCAAAGGGTAAATAGAAGGTTATTGAAGCATGAAGCTAATTTTATGATGCCTTATTGGATGATGTTTTGAATATGTATTATTATGATATTCTAGTTTCAAGGTTGTATGATATTTAGTAATTAAATCTCTACTAAGTGATGTTTATTAAGAGGTGAAAGCCTGCTCTAGACATGGGATAATGTAAGTTTAATTATGAGTAAAGAAAGGAAATGAATTAGCATGCATAAAGAAAGAAAGTAGAAAAGTATGTTGTAAAAGTAGTAGTAAAGTTGCTCAAGACCCCAACTTTGGGCTAATAGGAAACAGAGCAAATGAACTCCAAATGGAATGAAATTTTACAGAAAAATAGTTCACATTGCAAGCTTTAAAACATGCCAAAGAACACTAAATTTGGATTTTTGTACAGAAATTTATGAAGTTCCAAAGCTTGAAGAAAATCACTGAAAAACCTGGGAAAATAGAAAAATGACAAATGAACAGTGCTTTTTCACGAATTAAACTGTATCATTTGGGCAAGATAATGACTCAATGAGTATTTTTTCCTTATAAAGTAACTTACAAGCTTCAAATAGAAATTGGAAGCACTCAATTTCGATTTTCTAGAATTAGTTATGAATTTTCAAAGTTGGTCCAAAAAACAGTGAATAGTAACTTTCAAAAAGTTGAAAGTTTTCAAATTAAACTATTTGGACTTGTTAATCACTTTGAGGCTTCCCATTGATTCCAAATCAATATATAATGAAGCTAAGGGTAAAGTTAAGGTATGTTAGATAACTCGCCACAGCCAAAGATCAAGCAGGAGAGCGAGAACTTTCGGGAGAGGTTCGCCGCTATGAATATCACGCATCAGCATCGGATCAGGCTCCAAATGAAAAGAATACCCAACCCATCTTCTTGGATTCAACCCAGGATGGTTAATATATGCCAATTAGGGTAAAATTCGAGGGGATAGAGCAGAAGGAGCAGTGCACACCGACCCATTCTTTTCCATTTTCTCTAATTCCAATGCTCTCAAAACCCTATCTTCACCTCATCTCAAAACCGGAGTTCTAAACTACTTTCTATGAGTAGCTGAGCATCTCCTTTCCTCTTGGAGATGAAGATGGCTTGAGCTCAAAGTGCTAAAAGAGGAGTAATAGTTTTTAATCTGTATTTATGTTATAGATTGCATAGTTTCTGAGTTAGGACTTGTGATTTGTACTTAAATACTTGGTCTTGGTCGAGCCAAACTTGGATTACTTGTGTATTGAATTTGCTTTGTGTTTGACTTGGTAGAGTGAAGTCCCATTTCTACCTATTCAATGAGATCTTTGTTGCTCTCTTCTATATTCCTAGTTGTGCTTAAGTTTATAGGCAATATTGTGTTGAGTTGAATTTTTCACTTGGTGATTTCCGTACACACACTAAGTGTTTTTAAAGGATTTCATGTAATAGAGTTCATTGCATGGAATTTATGACACAGAGAGTTGTTGGGGTTTACATTACGAAACTTAGTGCGAAAACTATTGCTTTCCCTTATATTTTGTGAACTATGATAGCCTAAACCATTTCCAAGAGGGAAACCTTCATGAACATCTTTTGCATTTCAGTTCTGCTTCTACTGCATTCACAAAATCCCAAAATGAAACTTTATTTTGTAATTAGCCTTAAGCTCATACAATTTTAAATCAAAACAGTTTTCACTTGCAAAGCGAACTTAACCACAAGCTAACTAACTAGTGGTGCACGAGGCTCTATAGAGAATTACCCTAGGGTTGCACCCTATAGTGCAATCCTTGAAAATCACAATTTTTTTGATCCGTTTTCAAGGCCTAACAACGACGAGTTTTTCTATCATCTGTGCTATCAAGGAGGATCAATGAGTACCAACTGCGGTGATAACAGGGTACAGGCCATGATGTCCAGGTCCACGCATGAGGATGCGGTGAGTTTGCAAGTCCTTGACCATACTTTCATGAGGGAAAATTCAACAGAGACTTGATTTTTACATGTAAAACGAGCAGTGGAGACTAGATTCTATTTCATACGAGGGACACACAGCACACAGCTCATGAAAATTAGCAGTAGGAGAGTGGATTTACCTATGTGAGTAATTGTTGCAGTCTCCCATGTACCAACTTGGACACCTCCCTGTGGATTACCTACACTCAATGTATTAAGTGTGGTTGGATCATATGTAATATGTTGAGTGGCTCTAAAGTCATATTACCAACTGTTGTCATCAATGGAGATAGGTGTAGCGATATATGCTTAAGCAAGAGTTGGGTTGATAGTAGTGGATGCTGGTGTGTCTTTGTTGTTAGCTTTAGGAATGTATTTGGTATTGGTAGGGTCAAGATCTTGATGAGAAACCTGGCCATGGAGCTGAGCAGGCAAAACTTTACTAGAGGAGCACCATGGATAAGGATCACTAGTCGAGTCATGAGACGCAAAATAGGCAGTGGCATCAGCTGATTAAGAGAGATTATAAGTGTTATCAAACCTGAAGTAGCAGTCTGACATGAAATGGCCAATTTTAGCACATATTTGACATTGTGGTCGAGTTTTGAATGAGCATCTTCATCCTCGGTTAAAACGACCTCCACAAATTGCTCCAGAACTAGTAGGTGGTCGGCGTCCTCTATAGTTGCTCGGGAATGGTGCTTGTGAATAAAACACATAAGATTCTTCATGTTCATCCCCTCATTGTAAGACTGATGAGTGTAGTGAGCTTATGCTGGTATGTTGTTCAGAAGGAACGCTTTTTGATGTGCTCTAGCATCTACCAGCATATTGGTGATAGTATCAAGATCATACTGTGGTTGTGAAGCATTAATCATCGTGATGGCTGCTTCATACTCAGAGTTGAGGCCATTAAAGATGTAGGAGACTTGTGCTGCTTCATCAACCTTATCTCCAAGCATAGCAAGATGATCACAGATGGATTTGATGTTGGCAAGGTATTCTCGCATATTGAGGCTCCCTTTCTTCTGACTGTTGAGCTGATTTTTGTAGAGCAGGATCTTTGAGTCTGACTTGTTGGAGTAGAGCTTAATTAATTTGTTCCAAATACAAGATGCATACTCTAAGCCAACTAATTCTGGAAGAATGGACAGTGCAACGGACGTGAGAAGCCAAGATGCAAGTGCTGAGTTAAGAGATTTATACTCATCGAAGGCAATATTTGGGACAGTGCAATCGGGATTGTCTTTGCCTTGCACTGTGTGTGGTGGAATCTATATAGTGCCATCAAGGAAGTGATGGAGGTGGTGGTGCTTGACCATCAGGTACACTTGTTGCTTCCATAGGAGAAATTTGTGGTCTTCAAGACGGATGGTAATCTTGTTGGAGAAGCCCCATTATGACGCCACTAGAAATGGAAATGTTGGTGTGGTCGAACCACTGGTGGTTGACCTCGAGTTGGACATGATTGCGTGAGAGAGTAATCCTGAAGTAGAGAGTCCTGGCTATTTCGTTATTGTTGTTGTTGGCAATCTGAGCTCAACTGGCTTGATACCATATCAGAGAACCATAATTTTCTAAATTGTATATGAGCTCTTCTGTTATCATTCATCGAAAGCTTGCATACATTTATATTGTGAGCTGTTTAATATTGGTAACAGCTCAGTGGCTTTAGTGCGTGACACTTGGTGCTTACTAACAACTTAACCATGGCTCTTAACAGCCTAACAACCTGACACTTGGCAGTTGCAACTAAAAGCAACTTGACATATCCTTATACATCTAATAAGCAGTCACGCAAAGATTTTTCCAAGCTTCGTTATAGATAACATGCTCTACCCTTTCCTTGACATTGGCTTCCTCCAAACACTTGTTGGACCATGTGAACTGTAACCACTTAATGCCAAAAACCATCAGATTATAATATGTCATGAAGTTATGGAATTCTTTAAATGATGCTAGAGGTTGTGGACTTCCTCCTCCTCCTCCTCCTCAAAATTGCACATCTATTCATTAAACTCACCAAAACAAAACCTTGGGTTTTCCAGCCCAAGATTCAGACTTCGCAGCTTCCTTCACCACCTTCCTTTGTTGTTTTTTTTGGGGGGAGGGGGCAATAAACTGAAGTAATATAACGCAATACTGGCTCTAGGCCACTCACTATCTTAAGTGTATATTATTCTTTTCAACCAGTAGTACCTTAATAGACACTCCCTAGCTCTAGACCTCCACTTAGACCCTCAGAAGCTATATATAGTGTGTGTTGGAATTAAAGGCGTCTTCTTAATCTATTTTATTTATCTTAATTTCAAGAAAAACAACAGAGTAGGTCCAAATTTATGACGCAAGATCTAATGTTCTTGCTTATCAGGGGAGACCCCCGCATTTGACAGTTCCATCCAATGAGTGTCATGGCTACCTCAGCTCAATCATAAAAGAAAAATCCTCAGGGATGGTTGCAGGGACATCAAACCTTGTCCCCATTCCAATTTCAATAGCAAGGACATCCAATAGTTTCTCCTATAATGTCCTTTTTTGACTGCTCTTTCTTCTTCGGTTCCTCCTTGGTGTTCTCAAGGCTTTCCCTTTCTTCCTTCCTCAGCTTTCTAGGACGCTTTGCATCAAACTATTCTGACTCTTCTCCATTTTCCTTTTCAACAAAATTTTCTCCAATTCTCCAGTTCTTCGATCACTTGATATCTAGCACACAATCACCCACTTCAATCTACCTAGAATAAAACAAAAAGGGAAAAGCTATTATATCGCTCAACAAGAGCGAGATGCTTTTGAGTTTACACTCAAAGGAGAGGTTTTTGCTTTCTGTATAGGGGGAGGTTTTTTAAATAAGGGACTGTTTGCATTAAATAATTGATGGGGGGAAAAAGGAATAGAAAAGAATGTAAAGAAAAAAAACATTTTAATATGGTATATTTGGTATGCACTAGTGCAGAAAGTGATTTTTTTTTCTAGTTTGCGACTTGGATTTATCTAGATCGCAACCTGAACATTTGGCCAAAATGGTGAGAAGAGTGCTTCCGATGGAAAATTCATTGCCGCGGGAAAATACTCTAGGCGATGAATCAAACATGTTTCAACGATGAAAAATTGTGATTTTCTATTTCCTTTCCATTTTTTATTTATCAAACCGATTGTAGTTACTATGCGTTTTATTACTTCTTACCTTTTACAGTCTTACAATTAAATGGAATATATAAAAAGGTTAAAATTTAAATTATAGATTTATAGTAGTTTAAAATACAATTTAATTTGCAGGAAAATTTAACAAAGTTTAAGGAACCCAATCAGCACAAATAATAATGAACTATTTGTATTAGTGTTGAAAGCTATTATAAACATACGATATAAACATACGAGATATGTTTTGTTTTAACTTGTATATGAACATAATGTTTTTAACGCATCTACATACGAGGCACAATATATAATTAGTGTAGGGATGATGTCTTGGCAAAGAAAAAAAGCATGGGTATTGGGCAGTGTCGCGATACTGATTATATTGAAAATATTAATGATACTGACGATGGATGATTAATGATTGAGGATTCATGATTGATGAAATTGATTTTCCCCCTTTTTTAACTAAACCCATTAATTACTCTTCCTCTGCTGTTTCTGTCCGATTTTTTTTAAAGGAAAATAGAAGGCTCGAGCTGAGGCGTAAAGTCTGGACTCTGGGCTAATCAAAGATCGAAACCCCAAGCTTTTGTTTTCCTCGGACCGCACTCTCTGCAATAGAGGGAACCGCTTCAATAAACTGGTGCGAATCTGCTCCCCCGCTCTCCGGGGAGAGGAAATTTCAACATCTCTGAAAGCCTTTATAAGGCATGCTCGCGAGGAGGAAGAAGATGGAGCTGCGCTTCACCTTCTCCTTCTATTCTTGACTTCATGGCTACCTCCCAGCATCGCTGCGTTTTTGGTATTTCTTTATCCTTAAAGCTTGGTTTTTCTTCATAGATTTCGAGTTTTAAGTGGTTGGGGGCTGATGAATGTTGGGGTGGTGATGGGAATTTCGAAGTTTTATTCTTTGATTGATTTCTTATTCTTGTGATATTTTATGACCATTAGTTGTTCCAAATTATGACGATTGGCTTGCCCCTTTGGATATATTTTAGTTGGGAATATACCGTATGATGCCACAGAGGAACAGCTTATTGAAATCTGCCAGGAGGTTGGGCCTGTAGTATCATTCAGGTAAATTTGTAAAGGAGAAGCCGTTGTTTGAGAACTCTAGCATTTCTTTTCTAAGGACAATAACAAAAATGGAAACTTTGACTGGTTTAGATTATTAGATGATGATTGCTAGTAAGGAGACATTCTCTGCTTCGCAAGAATTAAGAGTTTCAAGGGTGGATTGATGTAGTCATGTTATTCTTGACATCTTTCTAACTCAGATATTGTTATTTGACATCGAAGTTACTCTAGATGAGTTTATTTTAGAGCTTTCTTCAAAATTTTCCTTAATCTATTATGAGAAGGGGGTTATAAGCTTCTGTATATTTAGCATGCCTTACACGCCTTTGATTTGTATTTCTTCGATGATTTAACAAATTTTCCCTATGTTTGTAAGAGTGAATAAAGTTCACTTTCTAATATAGATTTTCCAGAGATTTTTTTTTTTTGAAATTTTGTTTGTTTTTGTTCAGCGAGACATTATTTGGTTGAGGTATTTCATTCTTATGCATTTTGCAGATTAGTCATCGATAGAGAAACTGGGAAACCAAAAGGTTATGGGTTCTGTGAGTATAAGGATGAAGAAACAGCTTTAAGTGCCCGCCGTAACCTTCAGGGTTATGAGATTAATGGGCGGCAGTTGCGTGTTGATTTTGCTGAGAATGACAAAGGTGCTGACAGAAACAGAGAACAGGTAGATTGGTAGGACTTAGTTCCTAACATTAATGTAGCTCACCTAGCTTTGTTGTCATATACGATCTGTGTTTCTTTTAAGGGAAAAAAATCAGAGTTGTAATGAAAAATGAGACAATATAAGTCCGTCTGTAATATCCCCTCATTTGTCTACGTTAATTTTAGTAGCAAACTTCTTTAGACTTGTTTACCTCAACTGCTGTCAACATTCTAAATTTTTTGTTTGTCAAATTTTTTCCACTCTGCTGAATGGTGAGTTTTTTATCAAATTGAAATTTTAGTTACTAAAATCACAAAATAATTTCAGTTATCTACCTTTATTATGGATCTAAATATAAAACAATAGCAAGCTAGCTTCTGTTAAATGTTTCTTTTTTAAAAAATAATTTCCTAGGATCATATCAAATATGAATAGGCTATCAAAACATAATGACAGAGAACTGTACTTGAATTGTCACCTCCAAAGGGGTCAAACGGCCTTTATTTTCCCCTAGTGAAAGAGGAGACTGCTTTTTCCTTGCTGATGTGAGGATTTGATCCTTTAACTGCGGAGAAAAAGATTAATCTACTAATCATGATGGATGTTTTCTAGCCTGCTTATACTAGATGTTTAAATGTGCATATATGACCAAACAATTAAGAAACAAATGCTGAACATATATTCTCTTTAATAGAACAGCTTAAAGAGAATATTGTTTATTCCTTAATTCTTGCTAAAAACAAATAAAGCTGAACTGGGTTTTCCCAATTAATAGCTTTCATATAATTCAAAACTGATGCAAAAGGTATCTTGTATCCTGTAAATAATTATACACACACGCACACGCGCGCACATTTACTGTTGTTGCTTTTTCCTCATTCTAACATGGATGGATCAGTCATTCTCCAAATATCCGTTTGTTGAAAACGTTAAATGGTTGTTCTTTTTGTTACAGGGTCGTGGTGGGCCTGGATTGGCAACTAATGCTGGTTGGTTCTTTATCCTTTTCATTTAGTTGTTGTGATTAATTATCTCAGATAGATACTGAATTGTTTCTATTATTTCTTTTCTCCACCAATGCATAAAAGATCCTCAGAAACAAGTAGCTGGACCAGTCTTCCATGGGGAAGCTGCCCACCATCAACCTATTGGTCTTCATATTGCTATAACAGCTGCAACTGTCATGGAAGCAGCTCTAGGAGGGCCTCAATCTGGCATTCAGTCAAATCAAAATGGTTTGAGGGTTCATCCAGGATTGGCACATGACCCTTTAACTCTGCATCTGGCCAAACTATCCAGGAATCAGCTGACTGAAATTATCTATGAGCTCAAGGTAAGTGTTTGGTTAAGCTAGTTTCATCTTCTTTTATATGTTACTATTTCTTAGTATAGTTTTGTGATGATGGCAGGCAATGGCTACACAAAACAAAGAATCAGCTCGTCAATTGTTACTTTCTAGACCGCAGTTGCCTAAAGCTCTTTTTCAGGTTTGGACTTTTGTCCCTCCTCTTTTCTTAATATGTTTGTGCAAGCGCATGGTTATTTTTGAGTTTACCCTTTCTTTTAAGTAAAATCCATTTTTAACTGTTGCGACTTGGGTTACTTATTTGCCGTATGCATGTTCTCTATCTTTGTGTGCTCTAAAAAAGATGATAGTGATACACTTGATTAGACAGTATAGATGATACTGAATTGTATGATATGGACAACACACTAATTACGCCATATAGAACTACCTTGGACAGACAAAGTGGAACAAAGTACAAAACTTAGTCAAATAATGGGTAAAGTCACTTAATGAGGATGAGAAATTGATAAATTTGTAGTTCGAGATTTTTCTGTGGCCCCTTGGTTCACTTGATCAACTTTTTCACTCAAGTGCGAGTTGTGAGATCTTCCTATTGTCTTTCATTCATCGACTGTGGTCTTCCTGCTTGGTAGAATTGAAAACGTGAGGAAGGCTTACTAATGCTATATTTGCTATATTTGGGTGATGACAAGATGACTTGGAAGGGTCGATCAAAGCCAATGATATCTAGAAAATTCTACAGGCTACAGTGTATCTCAATGTTAGGCCATCCTTGTACTTGGATTCTTTCTTTTTAACTGTGCGCTGATGGGCATTTCTTCCAGAGACTATTTTTCTCTGGGCAGTTTTTAGTCCCCTCTATGATTTTGTTTTCTTTTGGAAAATTGTTTTATTCGTTTTTTAAGGAAAAAAATTAATTTTCTCTTTAAGGAATACTCATTCTTTTCTTTATAGAAAAAGATATATATGCAAGTATTAGTTTTATAGCATTTTAGTTTTCTTTTCTCCGTGCTTGCATTGTGTTGATGTTTATAGCACGTTTCCCTCCGTCAACTGAAAGCATAGTTACCCTCCTCTCATTATAGTTGTATGTTTCTTCCCTCAATCAGCTCTAGTAAGATAAGGCCTCTTGGGAACTTCAAAGAATAATGTTTCTCATCTGCCCAATTTTTCTGTCCGGTTGAAAGTTTTTCCTTCGTGTGATACCAAGTCAAAATGTTTAATCCTGTTCCCTTTTAATTTATGTGGCAAGGTATTATGGTTAAAGCATTTAGTGTATTGTCTGCTTTTATCATAAATACTACTTTTCTGTATTTGCAGGCACAAATAATGCTAGGAATGGTGACCCCTCAAGTGGTATGTCTCACTACCTCAAATTATTTTCACATGATTTTTATCCCTTTTACTTTATTGTTATCTTCTTATATTTGCAGTTACAAATGCCAAACCTTAGGCAAGTTGCAGGTGAAACCTCACAGCCTCCAGTTGATGAAAGCCAACTTGGCCAGTCAGCAGTTCTTCAATCACTATCAGGGCTGCCTTCTCATGCACAGCTCAAGTTGCCGTCAGGCTTGATGGCCAATGTCCAAGAAACTCTAGCCAGTGCTTTACATCATAATTCTAACCAATTAGCTGCACACCCAAAGCCTCCTTTGCAGCCTCGAATGCAGCTCCCTCATCCAAGCAACCAGGTGGTACGGCTGGGAACATTGCCAGGGCATTCTAGCTCATCGCTTCCTTCTGTGCACTCCCAGTCTTCATTTGGTTTGCCTGTTAGACCAACAAGTCAGCCCAGTTTGTCAGTTGGACCACCACCTCAGCTGGCAACTTCAACTTCTCTGACTCAACAAATGCATTTGCTACATTCAGGGATTGGTAACTCAAGTTTAGGGAAGAATATTCGGATGGCTCGTCCAGATGCAGGTTTTCAGGTGTGAACTAATTTCTGTGAATTTTGCCTTTGTGAATTGGGAAACGGGCCAATAGGAAATGACGTAAAAGAATGAATTCACTGTCTATTGTCAGACCTAGGCGGCTAGGCCTCTGAAAACACACACACACACA
>JANTPZ010034612.1:0-10452 GCA_025593235.1 Vachellia pachyceras
AATATATATGTTGATATCATAACTAAGATTCACTTCTAAATTCTAATATGCTTCATTTCAACAGATAAGTGCAGAGAAGCCATAAAATTATGACAAAACTTGACTAAAAACGTAGAACTCATTTTGGTCAGGAAAAGAAACATTAAAAGGACTACTTTGACTCCATGTTTGGCACGCAGCTTTGAGGGGGCGGGAATGGGATAGGGACAAGAAATGAGCTATATTACAAAGCCTTTGAATCATTATGCCTTTACAAGACAGTCTGTGGTTTGGTCTACCACCAACCTGAGGTTGGGCTGGACCAAACCAAGGCCACAATTTTTTTTTTCCTCTATAGGAGGCAAGAATTCAACCTACTAAATGCAATTAAGACAGTAAAAATACCTACAATCTTAAAAAATTCATCTCGGAACATTAAAACAACCATAAATATATAAGAAGCTTCAACAAAAATAAAACACAAAGTGGTGACCAGAGAAGCACTTAAACGGTTATCGCAATACTAAAATGGTGTGAAAAAGTTGACATTAAAAACAATAAAACGGATGTGTATAGTGTGAGATTATAAATTTGTTACGGCATTTGACTTTGATTGTGGTTGAATAAGGAACTCACTTGATGTAGCATTACACGATATATAGATTGGCATTTATTTCATTTTTTATGAACTTACCTGTATCCGGTGATAAGGGTATTCCAGTATTTTTCACAGCAGAATTCATCTCTCCATGTTTGATTTCAAAAGAGTTATTCAAAGGAACCAAATATTCAGCCTCCAAAGTCTCTCCCTCTGGAAAAATATAAAACTTAATATTAAACCAAACATGGTAAGAAATAAAATATCAACTACTCCTTCTTATTCCTTATTATAGGTCACTTTCTAGAAGGAATGCTCGATCCTTTTTATAAAGCACTTTGATAATTTCAGTGAACATTAAATAAGTTTTCTACATATACCCATGTTTAAGAAAGGTAGTGAACGAGTAAAAATTAATATGATGTTAGAGTTTCGTGTAGTTAATAAAGGTAACATTAAAAATTAATTACTTAAATTTAATGAGAGATTTAATGTTTTTAACTGTACTTATTAGTACATGTAAATTAATTTGAAGTGTCTTATGATATGGACTGGAGAGAGTAATATCATAATCACTATAGAAGTAGAAAATACCAACCATTTGATTCCACTGATTGCCTAGTGCCACATGAAACAAGTCCTTGTTGAGATACTACAGAACTATCTAAAGATTCTGCAGAACTAGAAAGCTCTTGATTGATAACTTCCCCTTCTTCTGAAGAAGACTGAGAGTTCATATCCACACTGACACTTTCATCTGAAATATCACTTATAATTCCCCATGGGTCAGAATCACAGCTATAATACATCTCACTGTTGATGAAGGCATCAACATCAAGTTGTTGTTCTATATCACTGTGAGACAAATCATCAAACACTTGAGGTGCAATATCATTTTCTTCAACAGTTGAATATGAATTTTGTTCTAGTTATACCCCATACGAGTCTTCCTTTTCTCCAACCAGAGTCTCACCTTCAGATAATGGCAAATTCAAATCAGGAATGCTAAATTCCATACCATTTTGCTCTTTGCTCACATGCAAGTTATCTTCTGACAAACCAAAAGAAGTCTCTCTTGAGTCATCACTAACATTTGCATGAACTTGCTGATCATCGGCATGGCAATTTAATGCGTAAGATTCATTTGGCTTGAGAGAATTAATGACAGAGATCTCCTCAGTCACTGGTTCTTGATTGGTAGAATCGTTCAACGAGGGAATAGACCCTTCTTCCATTTTCCTCGACTTGGATACCAACCTATTTAACATCACGACGAACAAAGCGATCAAAACAACTTTACTATGTGACCATGAAAGTAGAGGTGTCAAAAAAAAAATTGTTTGAAGTTATAGGATTGAGCCAAAGGTACATTAAAGATATCAAGAATAGTGTAGAGATGAAAAGCAGCTAGTGAAAGGAGCTATTCACAATTGGTTTTCAAAAAGTTATAGCTCATAACAACTTGGTTTTTATATCTTATTAAGAAATTATAGAGATTGAATTGTTTGGAATCAAAGTATAGAAATTGAATCAATAATTGAGGGGGGCTTCAGAAATGAAAAAAAAGATCTAAATACTATATATTCTTACGTAAGAGAAAATTTCATAACTAATCTATAAGAGAACACCAGTTTAAAAGGTGATCATGTCAATAAATGAACAGTGATGAAGAAAAAGAAGAAACACCTCTTGTATGATGTTTTCCACCCCTTTGCCAAGTTCTTCAAATTTCTGATAAATATTTTTCATCCACGTTGCATCCTCTAGATTAAAATCCATGTGCAATAATTCCTCAAGCCTCGATGAATCTAGTCGTAACAAATTAAGAAATGAGATTTCGAACCAAAAAATAATGATAATTAAGTAATGAGATCGAGATTATGACACAATAATGTTTACATAGAACATATGTTCCTTCTAAATTTTGGATTCACTAAATGGGATTACTTTATTATTATTTATTTTCAAAATTCTAAGAAAAAATTGAAGAAAGGCCTTCATTAAAAATATTATAGGTATAAAAGGTTTAAATCAAAGTACTAGTAGCTTTTTTGTTTTTGGTAAGTTACCAAAAGTATATCCAAGTCACTTTCGATTTAAAACAATCTCTTTCAAAATTTAGAGTGCAATAAAGGTTTTCAAATTTTTTCAAGAAATTCACTTTTTTTATATTTGAATTTATAATGGGTTGGTCTAGAGTACAAGTGCTCTTTTCTCAGTATAAAAAATTATTAGGTGCTTCTTTATAATCAATAAAGTTGCTAAATGGGAACTCTTCCCTCACTTTTCCAGATTCTAACTCCGTAAAATTAAAATTTATAACAAACCATCAAACACTATGGGTTTAATGTTGAATTTCATACCCTTTTGTTCAATGCTATGAATTTCAAACTATATAGCAGCACGGTGAAAAAAATTAAAAAAGCATGTCACCCAAAAAAACAAAGCAATCAAAACAATTTTAATATGTGACAATGAAGGTAGAACCTTAAAAAAAATTAAGTACGTTGTACTTATTTAACATCTCAATTATACATGGAAAAAAAATTAAGTCCAACTGCACTCACGTAAGTTTTCTCCTTTAAAATTGTTATATTTATTAGAATCAACTAACTTTTTTAAACCGATCGATTAGTTAACCAAGTAATATGAGTATAAATCAAGAGGAAATAAATAAATAGTTAAGAAAGAAAAGAAAAAGTGCCTCAATTATGATATCTTCCACATCAGTGCCCAAATCTTCAACTTTCTGGTAAAATTTATGCAGCCACTGTAACATCCCATCATCTCAAGAAAAGAAAAAAAAAACTGTGTGTGTGGTGGCGTGCACGTTTGGGTTCTGGGGAATGGGGTGAGTGAGTGGTTGAATTGAAAAAGAAAAAAACACACACATACACTCACATTTATCAGAGTGAGGGAGCAGCGGGAAAGTGGAGAGAGAGAGAGAGAGAGAAGCGTGCTGGAGGGAGAAAAAATGGGAGAGAGGGTGATGTTTTTCAGCTTCAAAATTCTACTTTTGAGGCCAAAGGAGCTTGGCACAGATGGTAAGGAACGGATCCAACTCTCACAAGGAGGTGGGTTCGATTCCCTCTGCCGTCGTGAGGACTCCTTTGGTAGACGATCTCGTAAGTCCCTTGTAAGTGCTCAAAGAGCCTTGGGGCCAGGCCCTGGCCTTGGTGGGGGACCGGTGCCGAACCCACCTAAACCTTTTTGTATCAAAAAAAAAAATTCTACTTTTGGGATTATTTAGGTAAGTAAAATGATTTATTTTCAGTAAATTTTCTTATAAAAGTTGTTATAAATATTTTTCTCTTTCTAATGTTAGTAATATTATGTTGATCAGGGAATATTTTTGGATTTCAATATTTTACCGATTAGAGTTTTATTGGCATAAGACCATATGTTAATAGAGAAAATTCTATTATTAATTTATATGTGAGTAGAATTATTTATTTGATATATGAATTATTTTAAAAATCATTTATCTATTTTGTTGTTATATAAAATTTCTAATACATAGAATATTTGATCTATTAAAGTTGAGTTAAATATTTTATTTGATATTCTAGAGGTAACAGTAAATTCTTAATAGTTTAAGTATTTTATTTGAGGTTATTAGAGATAATAATTTTACTTATGAGTTTAATATTTTATTTGAGGCTTTAAAATTTTAAAGTTGAAATTTTTAACGTGAAATTACTTTTAGTATTGAGATATTAATAGTTTTTAAAATAGATTAAGGAAATGAGGATTTTTGATAGAATGAGATATTTAAGAAATTTTTCAGAATTTTATTTTGTGAGTATTTTTAATTATATAATGATTATAATTTTTACTAAAATATATGTGTACGTACATATACATTTAGTGATGACCTATGGTGGTATTAGAAATTTTAGATGGATTTAAGTCCCTAAGTTGTTATTTTTACCACCTAAAATAGTTATTTAACTAAAGTGTGGTAATGTTGAATTGTGTAAATTAATGTGAAAAAAATGTTGGTTTTAAGCACGGGGATTTCTGTGGTGATAGTGTTATCTTTGCTTGGCGAGAGGTAACCATTTTCCACTCATCATAGATACTAATGTTTTGGCTTTGGAGCTAATTTGATGTTATGCTCTGATGAAATGATATATGGATTTTCTATTAGAAAAATGCTTTGTGGGACTAGTGATTTTTGGAAATGGATAGCTATAGCTGCATCCACGAGAGTAAGACCGTTAGGTGGCTACGGCTGCACCAAAACGGATTATATTTGATGAATGAGATGTTGTGGGTGGCTACGGCTGCATCCACATGAGCAAAACTGTGAGATGGCTACGGCTGTACCGAAACGGATGCATCTGGTTACGAAAGCATTGGTGGGTGTCTACGGCTGCATCCACAGGAGTAACACTGTTAGATGGCTACGGCTGCACCGAAATGGATAATATGTGATACATGAGATGCTGGTGGGTGGCTACGGCTGCATCCATGTGAGTACGACCATTCAGGTGGCTACAGCTGCACTGAAACGGACCGTTAGGTGGCTACAGCTGCACCGAAACGGATGACATCTGGTTAAGGAAGCACTGGTGGGTAGCTACAGCTGCATCCACAGGAGCAACACCGTTAGGTGGATACGGATGCATCGAAACGGATCATATCTAATTATTGAGATATTGGTGGGTGGCTACGACTGCATCCATGTGTGTACGACCATTTGGTAGCTATGGCTGCACCGCAACGGGGATATTTCATTAATGAAGTGCCGGTTTGTTATAGAAAAGATTTAAATGATTTAATTATAATATTACGTACATCTCTATCTTTTTCTGTCCCACTTGATACCTATTTTAACACACGTCGATATGTACGATGAGTTGGAATTTGGTTACAGAGACCATTGTCTCACCCCGTTGCTCTTAACATTTTTCAGGAAATATTTTTGGTACTGGCACGTTGGGGGGAACTTCAAGGGCTTAGATATCTCGGCATATGTTTGTAAAGCCCCCTTATTATTTTATGTGCTAATTGAAGTATATTGCTATCTATAGGGCTCATTTTATGAACTCTGATTTTAACTTGTTATTTTATGCCGTCAAGGCTTGTGCTTTTTTTTTATATATATATTTGATGATTTTATGTTATGCATTCGTAAATGGCTCATCGAAAATATAATGTTATCATTATGGTAGAATTGAGAATGCTTCCATAATCATGGTAGATTTTATAATTGATTTATTGAATATCAATCTACCAGTGCTGGGAAACGGGCTGGCCCGTCAGCCCGCGGGCCAGCTCGCCCCAACCCGCGGGTCAAACGGGCTCAGCCCGTTTGGCATGGCAGCCCGAGCCCGTTTAGGCGGGCTGGCGGGCCACTTTTTTTTTTCTATTTTTAAATTTTATTTATTATTATTATTTTATTGAAATTTTCTTTTTAAAAAAATAATACAACACATTTGCATAAAATTTATCAAGTCTATTTGATTTTTCGGAAGAAAAATATAATACATTTTTAAAAAAATATAATCAACAATGTTTACAATACAAAAACATAAACATAATCAATAATCTCCAAAGTAAGTATGCATTTAAAATGAAATAATAAGGTTTAAAATCATATTTGAAGCTATTGAAAGTTTGAAACATCATCATCTTCCTATTAAAACTATAAAAGGTTCAATTTTTTAAAAAATAAAAAAAAATAAAAAAAAGCGGGTTGGCGGGCTCAACCCGCGGGCTGAGCCCATTTTCCCAGCACTACAATCTACCTCGGTTTATACTCATTAAAAAAGCTATTATTTGAGTTTAACAAAGAGGTGGTTACAGCCACACTCTATCCTTTAACTCAAAATCCATGTCCACCTTCACTAATATATGCAAACCCTCACTTTTGGTTTCCATCTACAAAGTAACCCTTCAAAATTTTCTTCACAAGCACATACATGAATATGTGTATCTTTTTATTGAAGACAATTCTATTTAGTTAAGACGCTATTAAATACTGAATATAGATGCTTCTTATAAATTTAATCTCCCAATTAATTATACACGAAAGAAAAACTAATATAGTCACATCCGATCTAATCCACTAAACCTGCAAAATGTATCGAATTCATTCAATTATACGTACAATTTAACAAAACCCTCATAAATGAGTAGTTTGCTTTTCTTAAACTTTTTACTAATTATTGACTCAATTTTTAAATTTTGACTTGGAACAACTTAACTGTTATCATTTATCAAATTTAGCAATCATAGGGATTGAATTGCTCCCACTAAAAAGGGCTATAAAAAAATTTATTGTTCTGAGCTATGAAACTACAGACATTAAGATTAAATTTTAAAAAGACTATCATAAAATGACCTATTCTGGGTAAACTACACAAATTTAGAGACTAATTGAGTGAGTTAATCTAAATCAAAGTTTAGAAATTGAATCAACGATCAAGGAAAACTTAAAACTATAGCTGATCTACGAGATAATAGCATAAAAAGGTGATTGATATCAATAAAAGAATGGGAATGAAGAGGGAGAGAGAGGAGAAAAACCTCTTCTATGAGATATTCCACATGTTGGTCAAATTCTTCAAGTTTCTGATAAATATGGTAAATGCAGGTCATATCCGTGTTCATCTTCTAGGTTTGCAATTGCTCAATGAATTGATCTGGCTCAACAATTAAATCATCAAGTCCTAATTATATATCAGACACACATAGAATTTGTTTTTAAATTTTGAATTAATTTATTAACGCACTCCTAACTTCTTAAAATTTGAAAATAAATCCTCATTGAAAAGTAAGAGAATACATTGGTTTCGTGAGAAAAAAATCTTAGATGAGTAGATGAATATGGGCATATTATAATTATATATGACACACACATAGAATTTGTTTTAAATTTTGAAATTAACAAATAATGGGATTAATTTATTAGCACAATCCTAACTTCTTAAAATTTGAAAATAAATCTTGATGGAAAAGTAAGAGAATATGAGCATATTATAATTTTTAATTCACAATAAAGCAAAAAATATTTGAGAAAAATTCTTTATTTTGGCTTAACAATTCTCTTTTTTAGCTTCTAATAATTTTAATGAATTGAGTTTTGTAGACTGAGCAAGAACGAAAATATAAATTTATCATATCTTCGTACCAAGATTTGAATGAATTTTGTGATGGGCGCATCTCTGGATTGGGGATTGATATAGGTTTTAAAATTATTGTCACAATATCTTCTTTTTTTGTGATAGATTTAAATTGCCAGATATCATGTGTCATTTAAATATTATTTCTCGTAATTATCCAATGATAACCAATCTGATCCGACTGTTATAAAATTAAACTTCATTAATAAAACAAGTAAATATAAAGATTATGTGTTTGATTATGTGATTTCATTTTACCCAATTATATATATAATTTATTTAAAAATTCAAATATTTTATGTTTATTTCCTGGTATCTGTTAATATCATATTTTAAAAGAAGTATTTGACATTTACTGGGTAAATATTTTATATATAATCCTTTCACTAATTTCTTTCTTCTGAAAAATATTTTTCATTTTTTTGGGGGATCTGCGTGCAAAAAATGGATATTTAGTGGGTAAAAAGATATTCTAAATGTTTGAAAGATGATGCAGAGGAGACGAAATCAATTACAGATGAATGGAGACAAAGGGGGTGACGGGGGTAGCAATGCCAATGATGTGCTTAAAATATACAAATGACACCGAATCTGATAATCAGGATATAATCTGATAATCTTCCAAGGCAATAGCAAAAAGGAAACAGACAAATAATTGTCTAACCTTGAATCAATGCGATGTATGGTTTGCACATGTTTGTAATGAAAAATCCCAACCCTTTTTCATTCAAAAAACGTACAACATTCAGTTCTTTATAAGAGACAACAAGTCGTGATATATGTTAAGGTCTAAAGCCACATCCATGACCATGAAGTAACTACTGTGCTTCATATAGACAAGTTTTAACCTCCTTAGTTCTATTTGGCTTGTATATTGCAGGATAGAAGGAAGAACTATGGCACCATAGGCTCAAGCACATTAAAAACCAGAATTAAATACACATTTTCACAACAACAAAAAAAATACTCCAACCAATTTCATTTCAGATCTTTCCTAGACACAGTTGCATGAGATTGATGAAAAATGATCAGTCTCAATGGCGAGAAATGAATAAATATATCACCATTGCAAATGGAGCTTAATTGCCACTTCTTTAATTGAGGAATGCAAAGATAAAGGTAAAAAGTTATATATAACAAACATAAGTTTAACAGGCAACACACCAAGGACAAAAACAAAACACAGCAAATCAACTATCATCACCCCAACACTTATTATTCATAAAACAACCAATAATAATGCAAAGCCAAAAACGAGATTCCATATCAAGTCATGAAAGGAGAAATTCAAAATTCAATTAAACGAAGACAAAGAAAGCAAAACAATCCAGCATGCCCGTAACAATAACAATCCAACGATGATTATTCATAAAACAGAACCAATAACAATGCAAAGCCAAAAAGACATTCCATATCAAGTCATGTGAGGAGAAATTCGAAATTATATTCAATTTAACGAAGAGAAAGAAAACAAAACAATCCAACATGCTGTAAGTATAGAAAGGAAGTAACACTCATCACGATGTGAAAACTAAGAGAAATCACCTAGTGGAATGCCCATAACAAATCTTCTCGCAAGTTAGCAGTAGTGATTCAAAATTCGCAAACCTCTAAGTAACATACAGGCATTCACCCAACGCGAATGGTAATAGCAAATCCTACCAAGGAAAGATTACATCAGTAGTAAGGTGGCACATTCGATACATAGCACCAGGTGGAACCCTAGGTACAGGTGAGGCTCCAGTAGGCTGGTGATGTTGATTTGGATAGCCGGAGGATAAACCGTAAGGTCCACTATCTTGATAGCCACCGGTTGGCATTCATACAGAAGATGGCAATCTATACAAAACCAGCACCCCCCCCCCTCCCCCAATCCACCGCCAGAACCACCAAGTCCACCAGCACCCAATCCACCACTACCTCCACCAATGCATCATAGCCAGTCGAACCAGGCCCACTGTAGCCACATAAGGACCACCAAGCTCAGAACTGTACCCGCCACTACCTCCCAGAGAAGAGGGCGCCTGATTACCTGCCGAAGACAACCCCATTCCACCCACAGATGAGTTCAGAGGAAGATTCCCCGGTGGAAGCTGACCAGGAAGCCCACTACCAAAGCCCCGGTATGATCCCATGTCAATAGGGCCACCATATTGACCGCAAAGCGACCCTGAAATGGAAGACGGTGGAGCCAAACCCATTCTATCACCCTGAGCATTCCCTGGACCTTGAATTCCATCAGGTCCCATCGGCCCCGTACCACCTCGCTTCCCTTGCTTCCCATCGGTTATCGCTAACTTGCAATTCAGCTGCCTTCCCTCGACCATCTTCACCGGATCAGCAAGTGCCGCTTGGGCGCCCTCTGGAGTCTTGTACACAAAAAGTGCAAACCCCTTCGACTTACCAGTCTGCTTATCAAACCCTAATGGCCCCTCCTCAATCTCTCCGTAAGGTGAGAAGTGAGCAAACAATATATCGGCCGGTAGATCAGACGGCACATTTGCAACATATATCTTCCGCATCGCTATGTCTGCAGCATCGGTATTCGATCCCGTATTCCCAACCGCTGCAAGCTGCGTCACAGTAACGCGACCATCTATCCTCTTGCTGGGTTCTTTCAGAGCAAGCAATGCGCCATCGACGTGCTTGAAGGTGACAAACCCATAACCTTTAGACTTGCCGGTTGTCTTATCAAGAATCACAATGGCTTCTTCAAGCTCGCCGTAGGTGGAAAACAGGGAGCGG
>JANTPZ010034615.1:0-10551 GCA_025593235.1 Vachellia pachyceras
ACCTAGGTTTCAAAATCTAGGTTTGAAACCTAGGTTTTCTCTTTCATACTCTCTTTTTACTACTCTTTCTTACTTTCTTCTTTCTTACTTTTTCTCTCTTTCTCTTTCTTACTTTTCTCTTTCATACCCACTTTTTCTTACTTTTTTACCTCGAAATCTGTAAAAGCTATAACTTCCCAAACATAAATCACATTTCAAAACCTAGGTTTTACCTCGGAATATGTGAAACCTAGGTTTCAAACCTAGTATCCAAACCAGCCCTTAAATGATGAAAAACTAAAACTTCTTTTAAAAATGATACAATTTCAGCAACTCTAGTGGATCCTACTTCAAAAAAGATTGGAATGTTTGGATAAATTTAACAAAATTGCAAAATTTGGTGTATTTTTAAAAGATTGTATCTACTTTTTCACCTTTCAAAACTTAATTGTACTAGACGCTTTTTCTAAAAGAACTTTATTAATAAAATGCATTTGAATTCAAATTTTTTTATATGCATTCTTTTTATGATTGAAAAGTTGATTAAGAAGAGAAATAGAGAGTAAATAAACTCGGTTGACATGTAAATCTCACTCCTATCTATTATTTATTATCTCTGTTTTTTTAAATTGATCTTCTAATCACAAAGAGCTATATAATATTATGTATTAATTTATAAGTTACTCCCTCTAATCTTTATTATGAGACACTTCTAACTAATTCAAAGGTGTCAATAAAATCAGTTAAAATCACTAAATGTATCTTAAAATTCAAGTAATTTTTAATATTATCCTTATTAATATTATAATAAATATTGGATTGGAGAACCGCAGGGAGTAGGTAAATTATGTTGGTGGAAAATAATAAGAACCATAAGATGGATCTTATATTAAGGCGAGAGAAGTATAAGAAATGAACTTGATCAATGGTGATCATACAAGGTAAGAGTTATGGTTGGGAAAAAAAGAAAAGAGGTTAGTGTTATGGTGTGATGAAATAAGAATAGCTTTAAAGTATTTGCATATGGGTGTCAAAGTATATCTTGTTTGTCATGTTTTCAGTGAGTTTGAAGAATAAATTTCAATTTAAATAGTATATTTGAAGCTTTTAATGTTTAGAGTAATTTTTAAAAATTATCTTCTTTCTCAACAGTATGATGTCATTGGAAGGATGTGTGTGTGTGTGAGAGAGAGAGAGAGAGAGAGAGAGAGATTCATTTGCATGAGTTATAATAAATTATGTGGGGGTATCTATTTTTATTTTTTATTTTCTCATATAAGGAATTTGATATGTTATACATGGTAAAGTTTGCTTTTAGTACTCAAGTTTATTGAATCGTTCCTTATAGCTCAATGACACCAACTTCATCCTTAAATTTTTCTCAATCCTACGACTGTGAATTCAATTCCTGTGTGTTTATAATGGATACATGTTTATTACATATAAAAGAAATTTAGCATCAATACATCATTGTAATTTCTGTTTGGCATAAGAAAAAAATTTAATAAAGCACCTTTGGTCGTTAAAAATTATTTAAATTATACAATTACCTTCCTCTTACATAAATTGTTTCGTGTTAAATTTTAGAATATCAGTGGCAAATTATTACGTATGTGTTTATATATATATATACATATATATAGCGTTAATGGTAAATTTCAAAAAAGGAAGAGGGATAAATCTATGCAACAAGTACTTCTGAAACTTTATCGACATTTGAAATTGATGTGTAAAAAATTTGACCCTGATTCTTTAAATGTAAACATGAAAAAATTTAAAACAAATATTTATCTAATGTATATATTAGTGCAAAAATTTTATACTGGATTTCCAAAATTTATCAATGACGTATAATTTGCATCTAATGCTTCAATTTCAACATCAAAGATAGGGGATAACACACGAGGAATCTTTAATTCTTGCTGAAAACATTAAAGTTTTAAAAGACTTATGGCAAAGATTTCACTGTCATCTTTCATAATTTACAGTTGATAATTAATATAATAATTAATTTGTATATGACTTTTCAAAATTCAAAATGAAATATTTTAGCTATATATGATTATTAAGAACAAAAAGTCCTTTTTATTGGAATTTCGAAATATTTTGTCTCGAACAAGCTATTTTTTTCCAAGTCTTCTAAAATTAAATTGAAGTACTAATCCCAAAGTGTCATCCCCCTTATATCTGTTTACAACATAAAATGTAACATATAAATATTTCAACAAAAGATCAATGTTAGCCTAAATGCTAAAAAAAAGTGGTTGAAAGTTCAATTCCTAATCTTTTGTGTATATAGTAAATCCAATTGAAAAAAAAAATATCTGCCTTTTATTCTCAGTAGTATCAGCAGAATATAATTCTTGTGTCCTACTAAAAGAAAAAATAAACTCACTAAAATAAATCTGAGGTACCGAAGGAAAAAAAAACTTGAAGAAGCAGGTTTTGAATTATTTTATTATTTTTGTTTTGAAACATGCACCACCTGGCTTATTGTTCACACAACCCAACTAAATTATATTTAATTAAGATCTTTTCTAACCAAGTAGTTTATGCATTTGTAGGCAAACACACATAATAACAGATGGCCAACGAACCCACTGTACTTATTTGCTCATGAAAAATCCACATGTGCATATAAAAAAAGGGAGAATTGCATTTAGATCTCGTAATGGCGAATTAATTACTTTAAGGTTAATAATAAAACGAGGAGCACTATTGACAAGTGAAGCAGCTACCATTAACAATCTTTTAAAACCTTAGAGTAATTAATTTGTAGCGAGGGACTTTAAAGTAATTCTCCGTAAAAAACTACATTATTCAAAACTGTCTTATACTTTGAATTATGTACAAATAACATCTTAATTTTTAAAATCAATAATAAATCTTCATGAACTTTTAAGTGTATGCGGATAACACTCAACTCTCAATTATATGCCCCTTTAAATTTCAATTTTTTTTGTGCATTTAAGCCACTCAAATTTTGATTTATACGTGGATAACATCCTTAATTTTAACTTTTTTGCAGATAAATAATGCAAAATATTAATAGTATGCAAGAATCTACAGGTGAAAAACACGTATTATGTGAAAAAAGATCTAGTTTTCTTAGCCACCACCCATTGTGATTATTTTGAAATTTCCACCATTCTTATCCAACCCTAATTGGTCATTTCTAACAATTGAACAGTTGTTTTACTGATTAGGATCCATTCAAACCGCAGAGTCCACCCAACTATAAAGAGATAGCCTTAATCTAATAGTCTACTATTAGTTTATCAAAAAGGATCTACAAGTTCTTCTCCAGTTCCATGAACTACACGCTTCATTGGACTTAGAGGATCCACATGAATTTTCCACATGCAAATCCCTATAAATTCCTCCTCAAGGCCACCCATTTCTTCATCAAACACAACATTACACAATAACACACAGTAATGGAGTTATCATCCAAGCTTCCATTTTCCTTCTTCTTCTTCTTCTTATTCGTCCTCTTTGCTTCCATTTCCCATGCTCAGGATTCACCACAAGACTATGTGAATGCCCACAACGCAGCGAGATCACAAGTGGGTGTTCCTAACATAGTTTGGGATCAGACAGTCGCCGCTTTTGCACAAAACTACGCCAACCAACGCAAGGGTGACTGCCGGCTAATCCACTCCGGCGGTAAGTACGGTGAGAACCTCGCAGGCAGCACCGGGGACCTGAGTGGCGCTGGCGCCGTGAAGCTGTGGGTAGATGAGAAGGCGTTTTATGACTACAACACAAACTCATGCGCCGCCGGGAAACAGTGCGGGCATTATACTCAGGTGGTGTGGAGGAACTCGGTTCGTCTTGGCTGTGCAAAAGTGAGGTGTAACAATGGAGGAACTTTCATAACCTGCAACTATGATCCTCCTGGAAACTATGTTGGACAAAGGCCTTACTGATCAATATGGAAGAAAAGGAAAGTGATGAGGGTGATCTCGTGTTCTGAATAATTTGCTTTAAGTAAGAATTGTTAGAATAAGGGAAATAAAAGCAATAAATAAATGGAACAGCAGAATTCCTTGTATTTTGCATTAAGATCACCGTCATGTTGTGATGGAATAATAACAATAAATTTAAAGTACTTGCTTGTGTCAAAGTATATTGTTTGTCGTGTTTACAGTGGGTTTAAAAATGAAGATATCAATTTAAATAATAAATTTGAAGTTTTGTATGGTAAGCTTTTTATTTTCTTCCTAATCAGTGATTTCATGGGAAAGATATTATTGTGTATATTTATTTTTTTTCGTGAAGTTGTTAACTTGTTATCACATATTCTCTTAATAAAGCTTCCTCAGAACTTGGATTCCTTCACCTTTTTAATGAGAAAAATAGGGGAAAACAATTATTTGATCCTTATAACTTTGAATTTTAAATAATAAATTTGGTTTTTTCTCGTTTTTAGACTAAGTTTTTTTATTTTCATCCTAATCAATGATTTCTTTGGAAAGATATTATTGTGACGTTATTTTGCATAACCTTTTGAGGAATCTATAATTATTTTTTTCTTGCAGTAGTTATCACATATTCTCATAATAAAGCTTCCTCAGAATTTGGATTCCTTCACCTTTTTTATGAGAAAAGTAGACAGAAAAAAAATTATTCAATTCTTATAATTTTGAATTTGATTCTAGCTAACTCAGTTCATAAACCTTCAATCAGTGCAACTCAATTCCTAGTGTAAAGTTTTAATTTGGTCGAAACTTAGTTATTAATGTTTAATTCGGTAAAACTTAATTCTTATAGTTTAGTCTAAGTTTTAAAAATTAACGTTGGCCCTTGTAACAAGGACGTGGTTTCTTTTATTGTAACTAGGAATGACTGTTTTCTTTTTTCTTTTTTTTTTCTGCAACAACTCAAACAACTAAATTAACTGTATAGTAACACACCTGTCGCAACATGTATACAACTAATGTCAACTTACAATTGTTATTGACAATTGAACTAACGGTATTAACAGTGGCTATGGTTTGCATAAACAGCTAATGTTAACATTCACTTCACACTTGTTATTGACAACTAATATAATATAAGCAACTTTTGATATATATATAACTAATATAATATAAGCAACTTTTGATATATATATATATATATATTAACAAGTAAACTAATTAGTGATAGTAGTGGTGAGTGGACCAACCTGCAGATTACGGGTTGGCACATAGCAAGTGGTGAGTGCAGGTACGTACCAAAAAAAAACTCGCACTCTGTCAAGTTGACTGTTTATCAACCCAAACTCTAAGCCAACTCGCCGAACACCCCCCTCCTTTAATTTTTTTTTTTTACATTTTAAGTATTTTATTTTAATTTTTGAAATTAAATCATAAACTTTTATATACTTGTTCTTATATTTTTCATGAAATTATATAATTTATTAAATTAACTCCAATACTTATAAATATAAACATGTAATCTATTTTACATAATTATTTTTTGTCATAATTTTTATATTAATATAAGCATGATAAATGGAAAGAAAATGATGAATTAAACATAAAGTCAAGTTACTTACATAAAATAAAAATAATATATTTTTTTATTAAAATTTGCATCATTTCATATTTTGATGACTTTCATTTACTTTTTTTTCTTATGATCTCTGTCATTAATTTTAACGGAGGCTGAATAAGACTGAGTTATGGGCCAAATTTTGGGAGATACAATTCAAATGTTTGAATTTGTTATTGCCTACTTGTTTGAATTAAAAACGTAACTGCACTTGACTAAGACAACTTGGAGTTTCGTTGTAATAAGTCAACAGAAAAAATTAATAATGATAAAATGTTAAGATGTAAAAATACACAAGTTTTTACTAAAAGAACATCCAATACCATATATTTTTCAGAGTTACAAAAGTATCAATGGACATTCAAAATGGTATAATTCAATCCGTTACCTTTTGTTGTGGGTCTCATTTTTTTTTTCATATACATATGTAACGGTAAGGTCATGGTAGCTCATGATTTCCTATTTATGATAGTATTCCATCAGCATATTTACGTAAATTGAGATAAAACTCTTCTTACATATATACTCTATAGACTATAAATCATTTGAAAAAGTAACTTCAACCTGTTAATCCAAAGAGCTACTTAATCTGCGCCACCTCTTACAACTCCACGCATGAACACTCTGAGAGCTCCTTCGTTCTGCGACGGACTTACCATGGATAAGTGGCCAGAAATAAGCCAAAAATAGGAAGAAGAATGAAGAAAACTACGCAGACAAACACCTCGAGAAGCCTAAGGAAACATATATGTGAAATTATATTACAAAATATTTTGTAACAGAGAAATTTGTGACAGGCCAATTTGTAAGAAATCAGTCTCTAAATTTCTCACAAATCGGTCCCAAATATCCTGTTTTCAGTAATAATATACAAAACCCTTCGTTTATTTTGTAGACTTCTCCCGACTAGGTCACATATATACCTATAGCTAAACCTAATGGCTTAAGGAAATGAAACAAGAAAATTCAGACAATGAACCTTTCTCTAAATCCTGTAAAAATAATTGTGAGTGCAAATCACGTCCCTATATATACAATTAAGAATAACCTCAAACTATTTAACAATTTTTCTTAACTCAAATATCTTAAATTCGTGTGCACTAAAGGTTAACTTATTTTCCAACAAAATTTCTTAGGATCTAATTATCATCCTTCCTCCCTTCTAAGATTATCTTGTCAACCTCAAAACCAATTTTTCCTTTCTTATATATATATATATATATATATATATATATATCAAATGGAAGACGTACCTCTGAAACATAAACAAATAGCAAGTCCGTTACGGTTTCTTGGTCCTTCACGCATTAAAAATATTTTAGAACATGCAACAAATAATCTTCCACCACCTAGCTTACACAAGCCTTGTAAGTTATGGCAAACAAATTTGTTTAATAATAAGGATCCTTTCTAACTCAGCAGTTTATACGGTTGGAGAAAGATAGGTTATTACAATAACGAAAAAAAAGTCTTGTTAAATACGATTAACCACGCTTTGTCTACATATAAATTCCTCCCCAAGGCTCTTCCCATTTCTTCATCAAACACTTGAAACGATCATAACAAACAATAATGGAGTTATCATCCAAGCTTTTATTTTCTTTCTTCTTCTTGTCCTTCTTTCTCTTTGCTTTCATAGCTTATGCTCAGGATTCACCACAAGACTATGTGGACGCCCACAACGCAGCGAGATCACAAGTGGGTGTTCCAAACATAGCTTGGGATGATACCGTGGCTGCTTATGCACAGAACTATGCTAACCAACACAAGGCTGATTGCCAGTTGGTCCACTCCGGCGGCAACTATGGCGAGAACCTCGCTGGCAGCACTGGTGACCTGAGCGGGACGGATGCCGTGAATCTGTGGGTGGACGAGAAGGCGAACTATGACTACAACAGCAACTCTTGCACCGGTGGGCAGCAGTGTGGGCACTACACACAGGTGGTGTGGAACACCTCGGTTCGGCTGGGTTGTGCTAAAGTCACGTGTGACAATGGAGGAACTTTCATTGGCTGCAACTATGATCCTGCTGGTAACATCGTTGGTCAGAGACCTTACTGATGGAGGAAAATCAAAGATATTACGATCTCGTAATTTAATTTGCATTTAGTATCAATAATTAGAAGACATGGGGAACATATATATATACGTGTACATGTGAATGGAACAGAATTATGTATGTATTTGGTATCAAGATCATACGTTTAGTGTCTTGGTGTGATGATATGAATAAATTTGTGTCAAAATATTCTGGTTTATTATGTTGTTCATGTTATTACATGTTTATTGGAATTCGTTTTTATTGAAATTCTATGTGAAAGGTCATTTCATTGGTAAATTAATATAATTGTGTTTTTTATTTTCTTAAAGCGATTTATATACTCTCCCTCTAGTCCAAATTATAAAATGTTTTTATAAGAATAGTGACAGAGAGAAAAAATTAATATTATGTCAAAGTTTGATTTTATTAATATGGATAACATTGAAAATCGCTTAAAATTTTATGATAAATTTAATGCTTGTAACCATTTTTATTGACCATGTGAATTAATTAGAAATATCTTGTAATTTGGACCAAAAGGAATATAATATAGTGTGACTTATATTTAGCACCAAACTTTTTTTTAGCTGGCAAAAAAAAAAACCAAACTTTTTTTTAGAAATTACTTATATAGTGTGAGTTATATTATCAATGTCAATATAAAATTAAAATTTATAGCAAACCGAATTGTTCACAAGTTGTATCGATGTTGACTCATCTAGATAGGGTTAAAAATTGCTAGTAACTATATTTTTCTTCAGTTTTTTACAGCACAGCCTCTTTTATTTTTCATTATAAGTATAATTATGAATTTGCATTTTGTTTTTAACAGGTAAATTAAGTAACGATGATCCTTTTTATAAATAACAATTAATTAAAATTAGTTAAAAGCAATGAATGTATAAAAGATCTAATTTTTTCTAAGTATACCTTTATTTATGGAGGGGATGAGTAAGAAAGAGAATGTTTGAAGAAAATAGATGAGCGAGATATAATTAAATTTTTAAACAAATACAGCTTGTTTATAAACAGAACAGAACCAGCCTATCCGAGCGATGTTACTTCTAAAAAAGGACTTGGGGAAATATTAATTAATTAATGACTTGCTGCAATGAAGGTTAGGAAAGATGAAATTATGAATTTATGATATTCAAGAAGTCAATTAAAAATAATTAGAGATATTAATGGCCTATGACCATCTCATCTAAGAGGTTAGTCATTTGAGAGGGGTTCTTCTTGTAGACTTGCATTTATAATCAAGATAAAGATTCTTTCATCACCAATGGGGGTTAAGTTTGGCATAATGGGCTAATACGTTACAATACGATAAATTAATGTTCAAATTCTTAAAGTGAGAAATGTCCATGTTCAATATCCAAAAAATACCTTTAAAAGATTATCTGTAGTACAAGAATACAGGTACTCAGCAAAAAAAAAAAAAAGATGATTTCGTTATCTCCCTTGAAAGGTAAATTTAAGAGGTTTTTGTATCTAATAGGCTAATCTTTTGAGATGAACTCACTTTCAAATGTTTTTCCCATAACGTAATTATATATATTGTTGAATCATAAGCCTTAAAGGTCATTATCAACAACAATTTGAATAATTTTCTTTACTAATTTATTGATTAACATGCTTAATAAATAGTAAATTATGGAGTCATTTACGGCTCATAAAATCAAGCTAGAGTAGTTTCGAGATCACCTAGATGCTTATTGACTAGATTCTAATTGAGTTCATATTAATTAATCCCTCCGATCTTACATATAAGTAACACTCTCTTACATAAGGTTTATCCTATATATAAATAGTATTTTATGTTTGCATAAAAAATTAATACACATTTTTCATTTTTACTCCAAATTAATTATATGTCTTTTCTTATATATTTTTCTCACATGTTATCTTTCATCGTTTTTCTTAACCGCTATCTTTATCACCAGTCTCATCTTCAGATATATTAATTAGGAGGAAATTGTTTCTCTTACATGTTTATTATTTTAAACTGATTTTAATCTACGTAATTCAATTAGTTGTTGCTTATGTATGTATGTATGCATGCATGCATGTATGTATGTATGTATCGAAGGAAGTGGTATTTAACTCGTTGTTGCTTAGCCATCTATGGTTTAAGGGGAATTATAGTTTTTAGGCAATAATATTCCAACCTTTCAATGTAATGGGCACGAGCTCCATCGTAGGGTTATCACTAGGAAATTAAAGTAGGATTGAGAACATTTCCACTTGTCAAGGTGTGTGTTGAAAATGAGGGATTATTCATTTATTATAAAATTTCGGTAAAATTTAATGTTTTGCCCTTATAATTTTCATTTGACTATAATTTCGTCCCTAAACTTCAACCTAGTATAACTCAATCCTCATGGTTGACTTGTATGTAACTTAGTTTATTTTAGAAAATAAAACTATATATATTTCAAGAATTTTAGTTGGGGACTATAGTCTTAAATGGATAAAATGTAACTAGGGAAACGAAATTGCAGTGACTTGAATCAAAATTTTGATATCAATAGTAAGATGTCCCACTAGTAGTGCTACTTGTTAAGTTTACATTAGAGGTCCCAAACTTGAACTTAACATGTTTGTGTGTTTTTTTAATTGAATATAAAAAAAATTTAAAAAATAAATGGGAAATTTAGTCTCAGGTTCCAAATAAGAAAATTATTTAAGGAATGGTCCCACGGATGAAAATATTTAATGAGAGGTCTCATTGACAATATGAGATCCTTGTATTGACAACAGTATGCGCTGTGTTGACAACACCTCATTTGTCAATGAGACCTCTCATTAAATATTTTCATCAATGGGACCATTCCTTAAATAAGTTGCTTATTTGGGACCTGAGACTAAATTTCCCAAAATAAATTGTTTTCTTTTTTTCCAATTATTCATTTTTGAAGTTAGGGCTAAACATGTTTTATATATTACTGTCTAAAACATAAGTTGTGCAGTTTACACACACACACACACACACA
>JANTPZ010034621.1:0-13063 GCA_025593235.1 Vachellia pachyceras
GTACAGGTTTTACGTGTTCATTTGAGGAGCGCAATACATCAGTTTTTAACTAACAGAGGAGCTGCACTTTGAACAGAGGAGATACAGACCACCATTTACTCAACTTTAGCACTTACCATCTGTTATCTCCTTCTGATTTGCAGCAGCGATTTTAGGGTCTTTTTTTCAGAACTCCTGCACAATGTAGGCATCTTCCCGCGCATTCTCTCTTTTCAGGAGGAGTCAGCTTCTTTGCAGATTGCTTAAGGGCAATCCAGTCTTTTCACAAATCCATTTAACTATTAAAAGGTCCCATGGGACCTTACAACAATAGTTTCAACATTTGGGACCATTTACTAATTTTTTGCTTTCCTTGGGACCCTAGCCTGATTTTCCCTTTAAAAAAACAAAGCAAGACGCGGCATTACTATTACCCATACACTTCGTTGTAATTTCCTAAATTAAAGTTGTAATCAAAATTTTTTAGAAGGAGATTTTAATTTTTTTTTTCAAGTTTTGAGATTCAAAAATGAAATGGTAAATTCCCTAATCTTAACTTATTATTATCTATGCTAGAGTTGCAATTTTGTAAAATGATGTTGCAATCAAAATTTTCTGAAAACACAAGCCTTCATTTTCTTGCAAATTCAGGGTTCAAAAAACATTTAGTGGCAATATTGTATTTTCATCAAATTTTAAAATATTTATTTGATCCAATGAGTGAGTCTGATCTAGAATTAGGAAAATTCAGACTCTGATTTGTCTTTTACATTTCAATTGTTTTTTCTGTAATTCTCCCAAATATAATGAATATAAAATATAAATCAATTAATTAAAAAACTCAATATATTATTTAAAAATAGGTTAAAGTATACTTTTAATCTTTATGTTTGTGTCAGGTTTTATTTTAGTCCTTTAAGTTGAAAAAGTGCACTTTCAATCCCTCAAACTTAACGCCATTAGTTTCTCTTAATGGAAAATGCTGACTCATCAAATTTAATTGATAACTGTGTAATAAAACGTTGACAAAGCATACTGACGTATTAATTATAATTCAATGATATAATAAATTTGATATTTTAAATTGTGTAAAATAAAAAAATATTTAAAATAACAGCGTTAAATTTGATGAGTCAACAATTTCCGTTAGGAGAGACTAACGGCGTTAAGTTTGAGGGACTAAAAGTGCACTTGTTAAACTTAAAGGATTAAATTGAAACCTGACGTAAACATAAAGATTAAAAGTATATTTTGAGTTTAAAAATATATTAGCAATATAACGCGATTTTTGCTCCACGTGGCAACAAAATAATGCTCGCGGTAAAAAGAAGCTTATATATTTCAAGTTGTGTGCTGCCGGTGAGCTCTGCTCCACTGGTTTCAGACATTGAAGAGCGCGAGAGTTTCTTTGCAATTATCATATATTTACGAGTGCTTTCAGCAAATTGATGAAGGGTTTCGGATTTCCTTGGAGGTAATGACACCACAAATCTAGGTCAAATTTCGTCGATCTCGACTCGTTAAGATCTTAATATGGCTTTGTTCTCTCCGCATTGTCGGTGCGCTACAGTAAAAAGCTCCGACGAAATCACCCTTCTTAGCTTGGCTTTGGCGAGGTTCTACGTTCACGAGTCAGTTTACTTTTATCTCTTTCTTTCTTTTTTGTGTGTTTACTGTTGATTTTCCCTCTCCTTTCAAATTTATGCATTTTTCACTTTGCCAAGTAAATGCTACCATGTCCTGTCATTTATCAAAAGTTTAGCCGTCAGTAACCCGTCGGTTGCTCAAATTTCGGATGTGCTGACTTTACTCTTCAAACACGAACCAGGAGTTGAGTTTCTTGGAAAAATCTGAAAGTTGAATTGGACCTTTAGCTGAAATTACTCAATAAAATCTCGAAAGGTTAAATCAATAATTGGAACGATGAAATCCTAATTAATCATCTAAAAGGAACTAAGACACATCTTAATATGGTAATTAATCAATTAACTATAAAATCTATGCGCATGAACAATGTACCTCATCTCAACTTGTTACAAAAATGAGTATCGCTTTTGAAATAGTTGGACAATTGAAAAACCAGTAAGTGTTGGAAAATCACGATTCCCCAAATCGAGATAAAACATATCGTATATTTAATTCATAAATTGTAAATCACGTGAAAAGAGCGCTCCTATTGCTAATCCAAACGTACTAAATTAGTGTTTAAGGAGTATGTTGATGTATATTTTTATCTTATAGAATGTAAATTATGTGGTAAGGGTAATTTCCATTATTCATTCAAACAAGCACAAGGTTTGGGTATCTCATAACAAAACAATGGTTTTGGGTTGCTCTTTTCCCAAACGGTGGTTTTCTCTTGAGAACCATGGTTTTGAATTTACCCAAACACACTCAGGATGTCATATATACTACAATTGAAACCTTTAAAAACTACGTTGCCCCTGAAAGGAAAGAACAGGAGCCTCAACTCCTTCAATTAATAGCTCATTCAAAACACCACCTTCCAACTTTACTTATTGCCAGCGAATCCTAGTTGATAAAGTAGCAAGCTTGTATCACTCTGGTCCCCAATATAATCCAGATTTAGACATGCATGACATGAACCAAAATAAAGTAGTAGTTGCCTTGTTAAAAAATGTGAAAATGTTGTACTGTAGCCTTAATTTAAAGTTAAAGGGATGAAAGTCGGTTCATTGATTATGTAGAGGAGTAAAATAGAAAAGGTTATTTAAATTTCCTAAATCTTGGTGAACTGGACTTTATGGCTTGTTTGGTACGTTGGAATTGATTTTGATAGAAATGAAATTGGAAATGAAGATAGAAATGAGGATGTAAATGGTTAGCTCATTAACTTTATCTTTAAATAGTTAGATCTAACTGTATGTTTTGGAATAAAGAAATTGCGTTGATATGTAAAATTGATGTTAAAAGAAAAAACCAAACAAGCTGGCATGTTTAGGCCCGAGCTCGTGAGGGCCGATCCAAATTCTCACATCTAGCCGTAATTGACATTTTTTAGCAATATTATAGAAGTTAAATTATCTACTTTATATATATATTTTGAAATGCACATGCATTATTAGATTAGATTGTATATCAGTTTATGAATTACATAACTCAATTTAAAAATAATAAATGTACTAATTTATTTAACTCATTTAATCTTTGTAAAAAAGTTAACTCCAGATTTAATTATCATACCAAACCACGTGAGAGATGCATTTAGGTTCAATCTATTTCTCACTTTCCATAAGATGCTACATATTCGATCCGTGAAGCTTGGGAACCACATGCGTGAGTAGTATAGTATCAACTACCTAAAATTTTAGTCAAAATGGCAAAACAAATTAAATTTGGAGGGAAAAGCAAACTCCAATAAATGGTCCACTTTAGGTGATCATCAAATCTGCATCGATCAAATTTTATTTTTTTTTAAATCCAATTTTTAAATGAAAACGTCATTTTTAAAAAAAAGTATTTGTAAAAAGAATATTTTTAATTTGGATTCTATATCCATTACAATAAAAAAAATAAAACTTGAACAGTGGAAATTATATCTCAACAGTTCACATTTAATAACCTACTAAGGTAGATCCCAATAAATGCCACACATACTGTTCCCTGTTGTTCACTGTTCCACACACACACATATATATATATTATCGCAGAAATAAAATGGAGAAGCTGGTGAGTAACAGAATGGGACTACGTGTCCTTACATGCAGCGATTCCTTGCAATGGCTTCTTTTCGCCATCACCAGCTGCCTCGGCTTCCGCATCCTTCTGAAGCAATCTTGGTCCCTTCTCAGATGGATCTTTCGCACATTCCTCCGATCTGAAAAGGATCTCATCGGAAGCTACGGCGCCTGGGCTCTCGTCACCGGAGCCACCGATGGCATCGGAAAAGCCTTCGCCCACGGACTCGCCCGCCGCGGCATGAACCTCATCCTGGTCAGTCGGAGCTCCGACAAGCTCCGAATAGTCTCAGACGAAATCCGAGCCGGTTACCCAAACTGCGACATCCGAACAGTCGAGATCGACTTCGCGGGCGACACCGACGGAGGAATCAGGCGACTGAAGGAGGCGATTATGGATGTGGTGGATCTAGGGATTTTGGTGAATAACGTCGGGATCACGTACCCGAAAGCGATGTATTTTCAGGAGGTGGAGGAGGAAGTGTGGATGAAGATCGTGAAGGTGAACGTAGAGGGAACCACGGCGGTGACGAAGGCGGTTGTGGAGGGAATGATGAAGAGAGGAAGAGGTGCGATAGTCAACATTGGTTCCGGAGCTGGAGTCGTTGTGCCTTCCCATCCTCTTTATGCCATTTATGCTGCTACAAAGGCGTAAGAAGCCTCTTCCTCTTCCTCTTCCTCTTCCTCTTCTTCATTTCTTTGCCTTATATAATTTAATATTCACACTGATTAATTTTTACCAGTTAAATTGCTCAAAATATTTCTAAACTTCTATTTAATTATTTGAATGTGAGGGGAAGATCGGTTCATTTAGCATATTTTTAAACTCTTAAGCCTTGCTTTTATAATATTTAAGACCGACGTATCAAGGCACATATGAGCAAAATTAAACTTTTAAAACTGCGCTTTAACTTCACAGAGTTTTTTTTAAATATTTTAATTTAGAAAATATGTTTTTAATTCTTTGATTTTAACACTGTTATAAAAAATTTTCATTTTGAAATTGAAAATATTTCAATTGTAATTTTCAGAATAATGGTGTTTTAAAAATATCATTTGAAACTAATTATCTTAAGGTTAAGAATCGACAAAATACTGTTTTAAAATTTAAAAAAAAAAAAAAGAAACACCGTTATGGTTGGCTTATTGTTAGAGCCGGGAAACAGCTGAGCCTGATCAAACTCGGCTAATTTGAAGGTTAGGGTTATGATTTTAACCTCATAGATGGAATAAGGTTTGCAGAGTAAGTCTTAGGGCTTGTTTGGAAATCAATTCTAAAATTTATGTTTAGTTTCAAAATCTAGATTTTACCTTAAAACCGAGGTTTTGTCTATGCAAAATTTTTTTTCCAAAAACTATTTTGGTTACAAAACCTTAGTTTGAAACCTATATTTTCTCTTTCCTACTTTTTCCTTCTTTCTCTTTCCTCTTTCCTACCCACTTTTTGTCTCGAAATCCGTAAAAGCTAATAACTTCACAAATATACATCACTTTTCAAAACTTAGGTTTTATCTTTGTCTCAGAATCTGTAAAAACTATTTTCAAAATCACATCCAAACAAGCTCTTAATGGATCGAAGGTTTAAAAGAGTCATCCCATTTAAACCCGTGAAATTTTTCTAAATAATAGATTTCTGAATAATAAGTAACAAGCCCTATAGGCTTCAATATCATTTGAACGGCTTCTATCCATCTTCGTTTCATTTTTTTTAAAAAAAATGTAAGGCCACATACACAGAGTGGCAAATAGGATGAGATTTTCTAAAGGCTTGTTTGGAATCTAGATTTCAAAACTTCAATTTGAAACCTTGATTTTCTCTTTCATACTCTTTCCTCTTTTCTCTTTCCTACTTTTTCTTTCTTTCTCTTTCTTACTTTCCTCTTTCCTACCCACTTTTTGCCTCGGAATCCGTAAAAGCTATAACTTCCCAAACGTAAATCACTTTTCAAAACCTAGATTTTACCTCAAAATCTGTGAAACGTAGGTTTTAAATCTAGTTTCCAAACAAGCCCTAAATGAGATAGCGGATGATGAAAAAAGAAAACCAATTTGAATATGCATTCACTTGGCATCCATTCCAATATACCCTTCACCCTTGCCCCAAACACACATATCCAATAAAAAGCACGTCATCATACTGTAATAGATATGTATTATTAAACCTCACCAAAAAAAAAAAGGATACGTAATATTAACTAATTTAAAGTATATTTAAATAGAAAAATTAGATAAAGTAATTGTAAATGATCAATTATTATTACTACCTATAGCCCATATAGGCACAGCCTTTGCGTTGTGGAAATAAGTATTGCGCATAGCAAAAGTAAGATTTTTTTTTCTTTTTTTTTGGTTTAGTAGTCCTCGTCACCTTTTATATTCACATTTATGAATTAGCATCACAGGTTAAATTACGTTTATGCCTCTCATAACATGGATATTTTTTATATTTTTGAAAAAGATACTATGAAATAATTTCAATTTTCTGCACGTCAGTAATAACCGTCGACTAAAAATAAAAACAAGTGGATTTAATATGTGTTTAAGCATGCATAACCAAAAATTAAGAAAGAGTAAATTTTTTATGGTTTTAAATATTATTCATGCATAGTTAATAACATGCAGCAGTAATTTTTTGGAAAATTTATTCTGAGGTCCTAAATAAGAAACTTATTTAAGGAATGGTCGCATTTATTAAAATATTTATTCTGAGGTTCCGTTGATAACATGAGGTCCTTGTATTGACAACAGCATACGCTAGTATTGACAACACCTCATGTTGTCAATGGAACATCTGATTAAATATTTCCATCCATGGGACCATTCCTTGAATAAGTTTCTTATTTTTGACTTCAGACTAAATTTCCCTAATTTTTTTAGCTTTCGAATGCCATCAAGTACAACGCAACGTTCAATTGTGACAGTAAATTAATAACTTAGAATCGATCTTGTAATTGGGGATATGGCCCCTTTAATTATAATTTGAAATATATCAGCATATTCTTTTCAATTGAATCACACACACACACATTTGTTCACGCATTGGTTATATTCCATCATTATATAATGGGCACTCATCATATAAATTCTACAGTAGTTTTTTCTTTGTTTTTTTGTGGCTGCCTGCAAAATATGCAGATGCAGGTATATGTACGTAAACCTAATATTAAGGTGGGCATTGAGTTATTAATCATGTTCATGTGCAGGTATGTGAGGCAATTCTCAAGGTCTCTATACGTGGAGTATTCACATCATGGTATCCATGTACAGTGTCAGGTAGGTATTTCAAACCTGATAAAAGCTTCGACCTTCATAGCCTTAATTATCAGCCACTAATTTGTTGGGTAGGAAGCTTGAATAAGAAGGAGGAACTTTAACGAAAGGAAACTTTTATTTGATACTTAAGAGATGAAATACACTAATTCTTATATTTCTCTCACACACTCAAGTTCCTCACTCACACACTTTTCCTTATTCTCTCAACTCTCTTATTCTCAACTCACTTCACTTCTCTTAACTCTCTTCTACTCTCTTTTCACTTCTACACAACTCTCTCAACACTTCTCACTTCTACTTCTCTTCTCACTTCTACTTCTCAACGCTACTACTCTCTTTTCACTTCTACACACAACTCACCTACACACCTCTATTTATACTCTTTCACCTCCTTAACGAACGGTGGAGATTGATTTGATCCTATGGCTTACATTTTGCATCTAGAAAATTCTACACAAATCTACAAATATCACACACATTCTAAATCTTTCTATATTATTCTAGATGAGTCTCCAGAAGCTTCAACAATCTTCCATAAGCTTCAACATCCTTCCATAAGCTTCCAGGAGTTTCTACGACATTCCAAAATCTTCCAGGGCCTTCCACAATATTCTAGATCCTTCCAAATGCTTCCACAACATTCCAACATCTTCCATAAACTTCCACAATATTCCAGAACCTTCTAGGAGCTTCTACAATATTCCAGAATCTTCCAGATGCTTCTATAACATTCTAGAAACTTCCAGAGGCTTTCACAACCTTCTAGAATGTTCTAGAGTCTTCTATAGTATTCTGGAACATTCCAGAGAGAGAGTTGTTGATTATTTAATATAATTAATTCCTGATTGATTCATAAATATTAATCACTCACGCATGTAAGTATTGAAATTTCGCCCGTACGTAAATAAGACTGATAGAATAATACTTAAGGCTTTGATTATTGCTGACAATACTGACTAATAATATACATGAAGTGCATTAATTATATCAAGAATGAAATGGGGGATCAATTATATCTACTGATTAATTAATCATGAAAGAGCAATAATATAAGCTCATACAATATTAATGAACAATAAATGCATTTGAACTTAACACTAATCAGCCAAAGGGTGATTAACAAACCTCAAACATGTGAAGTGAAAAGGTGAGGGAGCTGTGATTCTTCAATAATCTCCCTACACAGTTGGACCATATTAAAAGATCACTGTGTGTATATGCATATTTCAGGTTCATCAGTTAACAAAGGTGACTGACATACACTTGCGACTAACTTGAGTGATTGAGCCTTCCAAAAATTATAATATTTTGAATGAAGTTGGTATGCATATAGAAATGAGATTCGCATGCAACCACTTTTTTCATCCAAACGATTATAATCTTTTTTGGATAGAGGTGATGATCCACGTATAATAATAAATGTAATTATCTGCAGGTACCTTTGTATGTGGCAACAAAGATGGTGGAGAGGGTGGCGGCGATAAAGAAGGCGTGGCTCTGGATAGCATCGGCAGAGGAATACGCGGAGGCCGGAATAAGGAGGATAGGGTACGAAGCAGAGTGCAGCCCTTATTGGAGTCACTCTCTTCAATGGTACATTGCCTCCTTCTTCCCTCCCTCTCTTCTCGACTCTTGGCGTCTCCATGTTGCTCGTCGTAGAAGCCCCCACCTTCGCACCCTATAAGTACTACAGTACTATGTACAGACACACCATACGCTAGCTTTCATTTATCGACTCCGTTTGATAAAACGGTGGAGAAATACTTTTACCATTTACAAGGTAAATGTGTGAAGGAGATTATCTCGTTTGACGAAAAAATACTGTTGAACGTGCTTTTGGGGTGTTGAGAAGCTTTCCCTAACACCTCGGACGCAACTCTTCAATCTTCATATGAATTAGAGTCTAAATTACTAACCAACCCTACTCACTAGTCCATGTTCCAACAATATAATAATAATCTCTCAACAACATCCCTAATAAAGATATTGAACAATAGTATTCGTTATTTTATAAAATTTTTTAAATAGATTATAAACAGTAAACAAGTAAAACTTACAGAAATTAATTGAACAAGAACGAGATAGTGATGAAGTTGATATTAATAATATTTTGGAGACGTATATATTGTCCATCACTAATTATAACCCCGTTTGACAACATCTATGGAGAATCTAAAAACCAATTAACAGATTTTTTTATAAAACGAGATAATCTCATTCGTATATTTATCTTAGTTTATATAAAATTACTTATTTACCGTGTTTTTAAGTAGGTCATATATCTCTGTGGCTAAGAATGGGGATTTTTTGCTAAATTTCCTTTGTTATAACCTCCCCGACAAAAATTGCCTCGAAATTGTGGTGCCTTGCTAAATTTGATCTTTTAAAGAGGAATAAATGATGCGTCGTTAAATTACCTTATTTAACTGTATTTTTCTAATAGAGCTTTTATTGGTGGATAATCAGATTAAGCAAATATTTTAACCTTTTTATAATCAATAATTATCCAAAATATATAAAAATGAGTTGGTGGTTAAAATTAGGTAAACATAATAAACGTGTAAGAGATGAAATTTTTTTTAGCCACACCCTTATTTATGAAGATGATGATGAGTGTGAAAGAAAATTAGTGAGAAACATGAAAACCAGGGGTAAAAATAAAAAAAAATGCATTAAACTTTTAAACAAAGACAAGTTGTCACTCATAAAGAACTAATCCTATAAAAAAATTTGTTTCTTATAAATAAAACGGGATGGATTACTAACCTGCGTTGCGTGTTAATATAGTGTGTTCAGGGTTTTTGTGTGTAATCATTTTACTTTTAAACGAATTTTGATATTTCATTTAAGTAAAAAAGTGTTTGGAAGTCCATTTTCATGCCCTAATACACAAACACGCTTTAATACCATAACAAACATGCGGTTCAATTGTTATAGTTTTTTTTTTAAAAATAGTTTCTGAAAAAAATAATAAAATTAATTTTTTTTAAGAACAGATTTTGAAAAAGAATAATTTCTAAAAAAATAGAAAAAATAACTTCTAAAAAATTATGGCTTTCAACTCCCAAACATTATTTTCTTGTTGAAGTGTATTGTAAAGAAATAGAAAGTGTCTGAGTGTAGTAAACAAAACCATAGTTTTAAAGATGAAAAGTTATTTTGAATTTTGATGGGTGGTTGTTTACTCTGATTTTGAAACCAAAATTATAATTTTAGAAGTTTTGCCAACCACACCTAAGCACAGGCCACAAAATAGAAACTGGAAAATGTGCGATATGGGTGCCAGGTTGCTTAAAATTTAGGGAAAAAGTTATTAACAAATTTTTTTTAGTGAGAGAAAACTCACCCGGTATCCCAGATCCTTTCGAATCCAGACTAATCTGGAGTCGTCTCATGAGGGACTTCTCAGGATTCGAATCCAAGACCTGACCCTTGTCAGCCAGTCGGACCAACCCCTTAAGCGGTTATTAGCAAATTTTACTGATGCGAAGAATCTGACAAAATTTTATGTACTTTGCAAATTTTATGTGCAAAAAGTATGGAAGCTTTTAAAAAGGTAAATTAAAATATTATATTTAGAGTTGAAGTAAATATTATGATTAATGCATAAAGCAGATTATTTGATTTGAGAACGCGGTAAAGAAGTACTTTTACGCAAGTCGAGGTAAATATATGGAGGAGGTTATCTCGTTTTGCAGAAAAACACTGTTGAACGTCTTTATAGGGAGTAAGTAAATTTTTCCAAACAAGTGTTAAAGAGTTGTTCAACTAGATTACGTTCTTCTATCTTCTCGTTATGGCAAGGCAATGGTGTTTTTCTTGTTTTCAAGAGCGCACTTCTTAGTACCATGCTGCATTTCTTAATGATGAAAAAGAAGAAAATAATAACGCCAGCAATATAAGTATTTAAATTTCACTGGACTATTATATTTATACAGATAACTCCAAAATATTATTTTTATACACTTCAAACTTTAATTTTCATACATATAACCTTCTTAAATTTTGAGTGATATTCATATAAAATATTTAAACTTTAGCTATTAAGGTTTATTTTAAAATTTCAAGCTCAAGGAGGTTATTTACCCATGGCTCAAAGAAGTGTGTAGTAAAAACAACACTTCAATTAGTTCTATCTATAATATCATGATTATTAAACTTAGACCGGCCGGGTTGAATCAATCCGAGTTTAATGACGTGAGGTTATGGCAATCTGAGTGTAAATCAATCAACTGGGCCTTTTGCTATGTTGGTTTGAATACACTTAGAATGACATTGTTTACATTTTTTATTTTTTAATGATAATTTTAGTGTTGATGACTACAAGTTTAGTGAATACATGGTTGTACATAGGAACATTATGTCATTATTTATCTATTTTAATATTTTTAGTTAACAAGAATATTTAGTAATAACTTTGATATGAATGGATGACATATTCATATTATAATGTCAATACGTTAAATAAATTGTAAAAAATGTTGAATAAATGTATAATTATTTTGTTAGTGATTCAAAATATTGAATTGATCAATTGCCTTGATTGATTCAGGGGTCGGTCCGAGTTTAGTATCCTTGATAACTAACATTATTTTTTATTGGATTAGTCATTTATATAAACAAGAACTTGGCCTTGTACGTAGTTTTTCCATTTTTACCCTCCCACTCGTACATTTTCACACTCATCATCTTAAAAAAAAATAAGAGTACGGTTAAAACAATATTACATCTTTTACATATTTACTCCCTCCCGTCATATTTACCAGTAACATTATGGTTTAGGGTTTGATCATATACATAAGCAATACTTTTGTTTTATCTAAAAAATTCAATTTACCTTTTCCTTTTTACCCCAGTTTGTTTCATTTTATTCCACCCATTCCTTTACGTACAAATTATCTTAAGGGAACGCGATAGAGAAGTATTTTTACGTAAGTCAAGATAAATATATGGAGAAGATTTCTCGTTTTATGGAAAAATACTGTTGAACGTAATATATAAACTTTTTTAAATAAGCACAAATATGGTTCGGGACGAATACTACTTTTTTTTAACTAATTTTAATTATACCGAAATAATTGAGTACTTCTTTAATTGGATGTTAAAGACGCGCCAGGGGTTGGTTGTAGGTTCCCAAACTCCTTAACTACTTATGAAATAAATGCTCTGGTTGTGAAAGCAGGTCAGAGCCAAAATCAAATGCACGCCTTCGCGCGCCATGTGGTGCCCCATCAATGCGATTCTTCAACTCTGTATCAAATTCTGGTTGTTTTTTGCTTATCTACTTCACCCACATCAATTCCTTCCGCCATAAATTCGGTCCCTTCTCCATCTACTTCAACCTTCACCACTACCAATACCTTCCACAGTTCCACTCCTTCTCATGCCAAGCTTCTTCCCCTTTATTTGAACTCTCAATCACTGCTTCCTTCCCTCTGTGTCCGCCACTAGACCCGTGCTAGGATCACCAGGAATATGGAGTCCTGTTTTATCGATAAGCTGAGAACTGAGCACCCTTCCTGGGTTTTTGTGCTTTTCACTTTGGGTTCCATCTCGCTTCTTAAATTTTCTCTGGCTTTTGTCAGATGGGTATACATCAATTTCCTCAGGCCTCCGAAGAATCTAAAGAAATACGGAGTTTGGGCAGTCGTCACCGGACCCACCGACGGTATCGGGAAGAGTTTTGCATTTCAGTTGGCTCGCAAAGGGCTTCACCTTGTCCTTGTGGGGCGAAATCCTGATAAGTTGAAGGACGTGTCCGATTCGATTCTAGCCAAGTTCGGGAAAATCCAGATTAAAACCGTCGTGGTTGATTTCTCCGGCGATCTTTCCGAGGGTATGGTTAGGATTCGAGAGGCGATTGAAGGATTGGATGTGGGAGTGTTGATTAATAACGTGGGAATTTCGTATCCTTATGCTAGATTTTTCCATGAAGTGGATGAGGAGCTCTTGAAGAATCTGATTAAGGTAAATGTTGAGGGTACTACAAAGGTCACACAAACTGTTCTTCCAGGAATGCTTAAGAGGAAGAAGGGAGCAATAGTGAATATTGGCTCTGGAGCAGCCACTGTGATTCCTTCAGATCCCCTTTATTCTGTATATGCAGGCACAAA
>JANTPZ010034622.1:0-12946 GCA_025593235.1 Vachellia pachyceras
TTCATACTTTTTCTTTCTTTCTTTCTCTTTTCTCTTTCTTACTTTTCATTCTTTCTCTTTCCTCTTTCCTACATATTTTTTATTTCGGAATCCGCAAAAGCTAATAACTTCCTAAACATAAATCACTTTTCAAAATCTAGGTTTTGCATCGAAATCTGTAAAAGCTATTTTTCAAAATCTATTTTTCAAAACCTATGTTTTACCTCAAAATTTGTAAAATTTATTTTTAAAATAGCTTTCAAACAAGCTCTTAGTTGTTTGATAGATTTCAATGACGTGCCCGCTCACATGAGGGTAATAAGAAGAATTAAGTAATAGCCGTTCAAGTTTTATGGAAAAGACTTGGCTAGTCATATGACATGAAGTTACAAAATCAGATTCATGTAGATTTATATAAAACTTATTTCACATATTTACCTTGTAGGCCATAAATCATATTGAAAAAGTAGATTTTACCGCTAATCCAAAAAGGCTCTTATACCTTGTATATTGATCAAGAAGGCTTGGTTTCATATGAAGTTTTAACATGTTTATTTCCCCTTCAATTCGTTGTTTCTAATTTCATTTGTTTATATAATTTCAGATTATTGATCATGTAACATGCCAGGGAAACCATAAGAAGATATACAAAGATGTGGAAGTGGGAGAATATATATATATATATATATATTCAGGAATGTGTACTGAGGGATTCGAACAATTATCTATTGTATTAATGGAAAAGCATAATAAAGCATTAAAATAAAATTTATGAAGTTTGTGAAGAACTTGTGGATTATTTGCTTCTGCACGTCAAATACTAATTAATTACTATTAAATATATTTGGTCTCTTCACTTTGGTGAGAATCGCGAAGACACAACTTCAATATCATATACGTGTTTTAAAATCAAGATATGTTATATATTTAGGAAATACGGACTTCATCAAATAATTAAGAACATATATATATATATATAATAGCTATTACTGATTAATAATTAGAAAGCAAAATGAAGGCAACATAACAAGTCAACATAAACATGTGAGCTTCACACTCTCAACCATTTCAGGTCCTATAGTTTCACTGCCAAAAAAGCAACATGAGTAACGATTATTTTATACATAAGTAAATGTTCCATAACCGTTACTACAAATCTAGAGACTCCTCGTTTTTTAAAACTGCGGCAAAATTATGCTACTATTTTGGCCAGTTCTTCCTATCAAAGGATGCCAACTTATCACTGCATTTGTAGTAGTTTATAACCACTATTAGTATGTGTCACGCTTAAGCTCCCTTTGGACACTGCAATTTGTAGCGGTTTGACTAAAAACCACTATCAATTAATAATTTAATAGCGTTTATACAACTACTACAAATGCCACCATTTTTTTTGTAGTGTTTCACATGATTCTCCTAACATTTGAAAAAGGGAAATAAGAGAATATCAAAATTTGTGTTGAAAGAAAGTAGTACATTGGGACACTGTTTTTATAGTTGTTCACATATATATATATATATGTATGTATCTCTTTCCCCAACCATGGCCCTCTAACATTGTTAATGTGGCCTTGTTTATGCTGTAGATTTTATTTTTAATTCTCTATTAGAAATTGAACATTAACATCATCCGCCGTCAGGTTTTATAGTTTTGAAGAAACATAAAGAGTTGAACATATTAATTTCTCCGAACGGTGATCAATTAGGTCAACCGTCAAAAGAGTTGAGAAATCTTTCAATACTGGTTCACAAACCCATTTCTTTTTTCAATTCTCCTATATGAGCTTATACTTTTCGTTCTAATATTACTCATTTCCGATAGGTAATATTTATTCTTGTCGAATTTTCTCTCTTTTCTTGTATGAGAACCACTTTTGTATGTAAATATTTTAGTCCATCATATTTTGGATTTTATTAGGGATTCTAAATAATTTTTTAAATAATCTTTTGGATTTTATAAGGTAGTTTGAAGTGTTGAAGGGGTTAAGAATTCAAGATTAAAGAATCAATTATAATAGGGTTAAAAATGAACAAAGCAGAAAGTTGAGAGGCTTCCTATAACAAAGTGGGAAATGCCTCATCTATATTGATTTGTTATGTGAAATAATATTTACATATACTTTAATAAATTACGCCGAGAGATGTGAGGGAGGAAGAATATTTTTATTATATTAACAGGCGGAATTTTTTTTTTAAAATCATTTATCCATCTTAAAAGATATTTATGGGTAGGACCCTATATATATAAAGATCATATCTTTGTAAACAAAAAAAAGGATCAGATCTCTATATGGGTTATACTATTCACATATCTGTGGTTTCGTAAAGGATTCAAACGCAAGCGTATCAATTAGACTCTGCTCATCAATCATCATGGTCAAAGAAGGTACAAACATCAATGTTCTTATATTTTTTTCCCCTTTCTGCTATTAACTTTGAGAAAACATGTTTCATAATGAAATTATTGTTTCGAAATTATGTAGCATTCTTGCATAGAGAAACATGGATGGCTGTGAAAGGCAAGCATCGCACTGCTACGTCAAAGAAAAGAAACTGTGTTGAAGAACTGTTGAAGAATGAAGAAGTCATCAAGGAAACTATTCAGAATTGGAGGAGCATCAAAATTCAAAGACAGAAGGAAAACGGTCGACTTCGCAGTGAACAAGGTAAAGATTTCAGCACAGCCCGTACATCTTTGTTTATAATGGTATTGTCCCTATTTAGCAGTCCGTAAGCATATGGTTTTACCCTTTTTGGATCCCATAGTTACCCAATAGGCGCCTCCGATGTCATTAAAGGTCACATCTCAACTATATACATGGCCTTCACTCTGTATGGGTCTAACAGATGTGAGACTTAAGCGTACCCTGACTATCATATCTCCCTTCCCCCTTCACCCACTTCGAGGTCCCTCTGATTCTTTATGTGACACTCTCCCCACCAATGGAAAGAGTCGTCCCCGGCTTTGATACCATAATGTGACATCCTGAGGTAAGCATAGGGTTTTACCCTCTTGGGATCTTATAGGTACCCAAAAAGCGCTTTGAATGTCAAAGGCCACACTCCAACTACATATATAGCATTTACTTTGGATGTGTCTAACCAATGTGAGATTTGAGCGCACCTTGTCTAGTGCATCTCCCTTCCCCCTTCACCCACTCCGGGGTTCCTCAGGGTGTTAGGTCTCTAACATCGTTTGGTGTAGCACTCTCCCAATGTATATTATAATTTTTGTGGATCCATCTATCTCTGTCTATTATAATTTTAATTGCAATCTCTGCATGTTTCTGTCATTATGGGTTTTATTACGAACGAATAGAGAAGGCTCTGCTACAAAGAAGGATGGAGATAAAGAAAGAAAGAGAGATTGCCCGTCATCATATAAATCAAATGAAAGACATGGCAGGCTTGAACAATAGCAGGGAAGTCGAGAAAGAATTTTATGAGAGTATTGGTGTTGAGTGGCCAGATAAATTTGTTCAAATGTATAGTATGGAGGATTATTGTTGAACTTGTAATCAAATAATATTGCTGCATTCTTCTTCCGTCATGATACCTTTCTACTTCATGAATGTGACATTTTCTTACGTGATGTGCAATTAGGAATACTTATGTAAACACTATACTATAAGTCTCGTTCTTTATGTTTATATTGAATCTCAGCTTGGTACGTACTTTAAAGTTTAAAAGTAACTCTTTTAATTTTTCAACCTTAATATTATAAATTTTATTTAACATAAAAAATTGGGCTCGTTGCAAATGATGGGTCTTGCGTAGAGAAGAGAATGTCCATAAGTAAAGAGGTTTTGAGGGAATTGTTGATGGATGCAGCAGAGAGTCAAGGGTGAGTTGCAGGGAATTTTTACATCAGATATTGAAGTTGGCTAAATTAAACTATTGGAATTAAAGTGACTTAAAAGTGCAACGATAAAAGAAAATTAAGGTGGTGTTTGTTTCTATTTTTAAAAAAAATAAGAAAATAAAATCTTGTTTGGATATTGTTTTTAATAACTTGTTTTTAAAAAACTAAGGCCCCGTTGAGAATAATCATGGGTTTTAAATTTCAAAATTTTTAAAAATTGAAACTAATTTTTGGTTTTTGGTTTTTTTTGTTTTCAATTTTAAAAAGGTGTTGTAAATTAGAAAAGGGTAAGGTAGGTCAAGTTAACTATTCTTCCATCAAATGATGAAAAAATCTAAAAAATAAATTATAATAAAATAAAATAATTAAAATAAAACAAAATAATTATAAAAATAAAAATATAAAAACTAACATTAACTAAAGTTTAAAAATATAATAAATAATAAAATATATTATGCACAATTGACCTGGCTCTGATACCACTGTATTATGATATATTATGCAACTAACTTTTGTAGTTAAGGTATTGGTTTCAACAAACTATTATATTCCAAGTTAATATAAAGACACATAATATTTTAGAGCTCTTCTTCATCAGAATCATATATCAAGCTACTAATTATCAAATCCATCACAAGTATCTTGCAAATTAACAAATTTTGGCTGAGAAGTAAATGACAGTATGACAAAATAACATTTATAATTCCAACAATACTGCAACATCATAATAAAGTTATAGATCTAGATATAATGATTAAAAGAACTAACGATACCAGAAAACCAAAATGTAACATATCATGAGATGTACTAAATTAGATTCAGAATTAAATCTTTCTTCTACTCATCTAATAATATCAGAAATATATCTCTTCACAAAGGATTTTCTTTTAATAACTTCACAACCTTTGCAAAAGAAGCACCATCAATATTGTCATCAAATCCTTCAAGGACCTTTAAACACGTCAATAGGTCAATAGTGATTCCTTATCTTGCACGCTACTTTGTCTAACTACTAGCATTGTGGCCTTAGTAGATGATATTGTGACTTCATTTGCATTCATCTTCTCCATAATTTCAATCTTCTTTTTAGCGGTTTCTCCAAAAATTGCCAAAGCATTAGCAAATGTCACTTAAGTGTTCTATCTTGCTTTCCTTTTCTTGGCATCTGTACTAACTTTTTTCCCTTTACTTGAGAACTATCTTCTTCCTGATAAAATATATTATCTTCTTCACTGTCATAACTAATAGAGGGCTTTTGGTGGAAGGATGTTGATTTAAATTATAAACAATTGTGTCTCCAAAAATGACACATAATTTATCATAATGCAAACAACATTTCTTCTTAAATTACCTTGCAAACTTAAGGCCCTGTTTGGTTTGAGGGGAAGGGATGGAATGAAATGAAAAATGAACCCCTCCCCTTGTTTGGTTTAAAATTTTGGAGGGGAGGGATCCAAAATCTTCCCCCTAATCCCTTCCCTCCCCTTATTTTGGTTCCTTCCAAATTGGCATTTTTTTGGAGGGAAGCCAAATATTAGTATCCATCATACCCACCGTGTTAAAAGCCTTGCCTGGCACTTGCAAAATGCTTCTCCCGTGTTAAAAGCCTCCAGAAGCACGAGTTCATGATACCCAGATAAATATTGAGTTGCTTGAAGTGAAATTTTGAGTTAAGCTGAGTCTTGCAACCACCCATAGAAGGCCAAACCAAAAGCGAAATTTCCCAGTGCTCAAGTCATCAACATATTCCAATTCTCTAAACCGCCCTTCTCCAGCAACAGCGTCACACTCAAATTTCCCATCCCATCGCTTCACGTTGTTCTGGTCCTTTACGTGTATCTCTACAAAAGCAGGTGAAAGACCAGGACTTTATTTGCTCCTTGGGTCAAGGGAATTCAGGTGAAGCCAACTGATTTTTGCATGAAATAGGGATTTTCTTAGGTGGGAATTTGTCGAAAAGGATCGTAAAATCATCAGATAATGGTTTTGGTTCTGTGACGCCTTTCCTAAAAAATGTTATTTTTAATTATTTAAGTACATTATATGAGGAAGTACCTTAATAATTATTTTAATTAATTAAATATAATAAGTGACTAATTTTTATGAGTAAAAGATGATTTAAATAAATTGTATAAGTAAATAAATATAAATCAACATGGAAGGGTAAAATGGTAAATTGATCATTAACTTTCCTCCTTTCCCCTCTTCAACCAAACAAAAGACCATTAAAAATCATTTCCCTTCCTTCATCTCTAACTAAACCAAACAAGGTAACCCTATACCTTTCCATCCCTTACCCTTCCCTCCATCAAACCAAACATAGCCTAAATTTTTATAAAAACATAACTTGTATTATTAGTATATTGTAAAATAATAATATAATAAATGAAAATAAAGCAATGCAGCTTCAAATTAGAATATACCTCACATATACGCAGCTTCAAATTAGAATATACCTCACATAGCTTCTTCCATTCAACTTCTATTGCGATATTTTGACCAGTAACTGAATTGTACCTAATCCAATCTCCATTTTCAAAAAATTGTTAAAATCCTTCAATTTCTCTTTCAATTGATTAAATTTGTTCATAAATTGGTCAGAGGTGTATTCCTTTCCAAATTCACTTTTCAACTCTTCCTTAATATGCCTTCATGCGGCCTTTGTAAGAGTAATTGTTTGTCTATTACTTTTTTAACTTCCTCTTCCATTAAACCTATAAAACATGAGTCAATATTGAGAGGCCATATATCCCTTTTTGATCCCTTAACCTCAACCACCACATCTTCAACATCTTCAATCTCACATGGCATCTAATATCAAGTGACGATTGGAAGGATCAATCGAGCGATGAATTTGTCAATGAGAGACGTTTGGAAGGATAAATCATGATCCACTACTAGAAAAATCAAATTTAGCGACAGAAAAAACAGATTTAGCAATGGAAAAATCAAATTTAACGATGGAAAAAGTCAGTCGCTAAAACAATGGTCACTAAATTTAGCAATGGAATTAGCGACGGATTAGTGAGGGAAAATTTCGTCGCTAATTGAGCGATAGAATTAGCGAGGGACATTTTCCCTTGCTAATTAGCGACGGAATTATCCCTCGCTAATTCCATCGCTAATTAGGCAAGTTCCGTCGCTAAATAGGCAAGTTTCGTCGCTAATTCTGTCTAAATAGGCAAGTTCCGTCGCTAATTCTGTCGCTAAATAGGCAAGTTTCGTCAATAATCCGTTTCTAAATAGACAAGTTTCATCGCTAAATAAATAATATTATGCCTTGCTCTCCGTCGCAAAATGCATTATATTCCATCACTAAATGGGCAATTATGTAACAATTCTATCGTTGAATTCATTGCTAATTTTATATATGAATCACTACGCAGTTACAAAAATATTTTATAAACAAATCTTATTTAATCACACAATAGACCTAAAGAACAAATTTTAAATAGTAATATCAAGTAAATAGTATCTATAACCATAAGCACACATTCTAATATTTAATATAAGTCTTAAAGCTAAAAAAATACAAATAAAAGTTAAGAGCTCCAGGTTTATGCAATGACTATAAACTTAGAAAGCTTCAGGTTTGCGTCAAGGGCGATTTTGGTGAGGTAATTGTCGACTAGCTTTGCCACCTTGACTAATGCAGTTTGGGAAGGTGAATGAGGGCTATCAGATTCAAAAATAGAAGCATCTTCTAAATCATCCTCACTATTATCCTCCTACTGACAGAAGTTTCCCAAAATCCTATGAACTGTGTCAACATCAAATAAGGAGGTGTCACTTGCATACTTGAAAGATGGAATCAAAAGATCATCAAGAGTTGCAACATCCAACTGTGAACCAATCCTCCTTTCTAGATCAAGCCTACAAGCAATTTCACAGTCAAGCATCACTCCACTTCTGTCAAAATTTTGCAGCCAGCGCAAATAACTCAGCACCTCCTGGTAGATTCAGAAGTTCCACTCTTGAGATATCAGAATCTCTGTGTTCTGCAACTAACTTTCGGATTCACCCACTTCGAGAGACAAGAGGAAACTTCATATAAAAAAGTAAGAATAATAATAAGGATCATCAGTGTGGAACTAATTGTCATAACTCGTTGTTAGTATTTAGAATTATAATTAATTTCAAAATCATCGATTTAAATGCTTGCCTTCTTTACTTAAAAGTAATTAGCAACGAGTTATGCCACATTTAATTACCACTAAAGGTTTAGAGTGAGTTCAATCCAGTATTGAAAACATTAAAAGTAATACCGATCATAAGAATTATGAAAACCAGTGCAGTGTCCATAAGTAAATATAATATTTTATTTCCATTGACTGTAAACATCAACATATGATTTCTCAATCATAAGGATTATAAAAACATGAGATATAATATCAATCACTAGATGCATTGACCACATCCCCATCTTTTTTTCATGTGCATAGTTTTTCCACATGTTGCCAAGCCAAAAAAACAAACGAAGAGAAATACATTCTTTCTAGCATAACATTAATTGGCAATCTCCACCTTCTGAAAAAGGAAAATAATTCAAACGAACTCTGCAAAGATTGCATGGTTAAAGACAAGCTATGGCAAGCAAGTTCTTTACAGTTACTTCCAGTAAAAATCACAAAAGAACTGCCATTCCTAACCTAGACAAGATAAGTTCTGGAATCCAACCCAATTGTTGGAGCTTGTGAGAAACTTTCAACAGATCCACCTGCCCAGATGTACTCAGAGGCCGTTCATGATCTGTAAAAAAGTAGATCCTGCGTTTAGAAGCAATACATCATTTTTTCAAAATTTTGGAAATGGGGAGGCTACCAGACCGAAGCACCAAAAGATGACATTCACATGCACACTAAAGTTTGAGTCTTTATGCTTAGCAAAGCTCAAAAATGGACTTACGGACACTTCCAATAGTTCTGCTTAGAAGCAAAACATTGTGGTTTCCAATTCTATAAGGAGATTGCTCCACTTCATGACGTCAAGAACTCTAACAAAATGTCCATGGCCATACTACATGTTATGAGAATTAAAGCTCCAAAAGCCCAAAACATGGGACAACAAATATAAGAAATGCTTCATTGTTCCACTTGAAAGTATAACTATTTTGCTTCCAAACCTAAAATGAGAATGTTCCCACTATTGGAAGCCCCTAAAAAGCACTGATTTTGGAAAATGTGTGACTTAATACAGAAACCGAAAATCAATGATTTAAATTATAATATAGATTAGCAGTTAGTATGCACTTATCATAAACTTACATAGTTAATAACAAGATCATTGATCAGCTCATTACAGTAGGCAGATAAAAAAAGATTTGAGAAAAGCACGTTCAATAACAGTAACTCTCAAAGAAGCAAATTAAATTAGCTAATAAGAAACACTGCTCAGAGTTACAAAGGAATAGGTAAAAGAAAAAAAACTCTGAACTTGAACAACACATCAGGAAAAGAAATTTAAACAGTTAGACAAGAAGCATGCAAAGTCCAAAATCCTCAATGTGAGGAAAATACAACTATATGAGTAAAGTCCAAACAAACCATTCATTGCATCGATGCATCGCACTCTTGGCCAAGGACAGTTGTTGAACCTGATGCTTGTTAATACAGTCCATAGGGAGTGAGGAAAAAACCCAGGAAAGTTAAAAATGGAATATGAAGAAGAAGAGATAGGGAGAAAAAGTATGGTAGTGCATCTAAAGTATTGTCTAAGAAAGCATTTAAATCATAGGATTGGCACTGGGCGGCATTTACTCACACTAATTAATTAAATATTACAAAACTTATGTGGTAAGGGGAAAAATGAGCAAACGATCAAGCAGATAACATATATGGCTTCAAAAGTAGCTTCAAATTTATTCTGTTTTTAACTTCAATATATGGATTATAATCATTCATGGCATCAAATGTTGTATCAGGAAGATGAGTTCCAGCAATGGATCATACTAGAAGTTTGTGAGAACATTCTAGCCTTGAACATCCTCAGCTCTCAACGTAATCTTCCTGTATGCGTGATCCTCATCACCTTAAAGATCAGCCAATCATACCTCAAACACTCTGCTTCAGTCCTTCTGAGGCGATCTATTAGTAAGAACAACCATAATCAATAATATAAGCCTTGGCTTACTAAATTACACTCAGAATTAAGAACAAAATAGCCAATTGCATGACAGCAATAACCTTGTTTCTCCTTTCACATTACTAAAAATAAAGCAATAAAAGCAAATCTTAACACTGGCTATATATGTAACTGCAATACTTATATAAAGGGGGGAATAGCGAGCCATAATGCAAAGATAAGATTTAACAAAAACTCAGAAGTCAGATCAAACTTGCGAGCACACAACAGTTAAACTTCCAAAAGAACTTGATACATGCATTATAGTAATTCTCTTGCAGATTAAGTCAAGTTCATGTTAAAAACTGAGTTGTTCTTTATTATGATCAAGAAACAAATTGGGCATGTGATTTAAAATTTTAGAAAAATGGGCAGGAAATGGAAGAAGTTATAAGAACAAACTAAATAGCAGGAGAAAGACTACATATATAATGTGAAGTCCAGAATCCAATTATGTCGTGTTTAACTGAAATATCTTGGAGCAATTTTAGGAAACCAAACATTAGTTACGCACTACATACTTTTCAATAATTCATTCCAGAATCTATGATTCGTGCACCAAACAAATCCAGGTCAATAAGCCAGTCAAACCTGCATCAGTAAACTCAAGTTATGCATTCTGCCACATAAGGCTTTCATCTTGAAAAGCAATAGAGCCGGAATAATATAAATCAGATACAAACTTTTCTAGGAATACAACCATGAAAATAAATGAACTCAGAGATTTCACTGAACTGGAAAACCAACTACCAAAACTAGAAATTAAATGTATCTGTAAATGAGATATTAACTTCCAATGGATGTGTATGTGAAGATATTCTAGTAAATATGCATGCAAAGACATTCAAGAGACATGCATCCACAAACAATCAGTAACGTTTATTAACATTAAGCTAAAACTAAACTCTAAACAGGCCAAAACCCAAAATGAAAAGGAAAAAGAGTTAGCTTCACCTCAGATACCAACAAAATGATGACGGGAGAGCTGGAGCTGTAATATCCATATATTTCCTGTGAGTGGAAATAAAGGCTAAGCCGGTATCTATGTGATGAATTAAGGCTCATAAATAAAGAAAAATATAGAGGAAAATGGTCATTTCGACTAAAAGATCTAGGGCTCAAAGTGTCATAAAATAATTAGGACATTTTGGTAATTCGGTCAAAATTCAAACCAAAGTCATAATTGACCAAAAATGTCAAAAGTCAACCAAGGGTAAAGTTGGAATTAAGAAAGAGTAGGAAAAGTGATGTCATTTTGGAAATTATGGCAAAAGTAGAAAAGGTAGTGGCATTTTCGTAAATATGTGGTAAATAAAGGATTTCGGAGTTAAGGACAACTGATAAATAATTATTTGAGGTAGTAGAAGTCCTCAAATGCTGGAGACCCGAACTAAGAAAAGTTTAGTTGGGTTGTAAGGTAATTAATAAAATTATTACACCGTACCCGGTGCTGGTAGTTTCGCTGTACGGAGAACAACAGTGCCCACAAAGCCCGAAAAAGTATTTTCTTAGAAAATTAATTACGGAAAATCCGGGAAGAGTTTTGAGGAATGGATAAGAGCTTGAGAATTAGGGAAAAATATAGAATTTTTTCATGTCCTTAAGTTAAATTGGCCGCCGGAAGCCCGTTTTACTGTGTTGCACGTAAATCGAGGAATCCTAGCGATTTACGAAGGAAGCCAAAGGCATTTTGAGAAAGGGATGATGCCACCTAGTCAAGGAGGCCTAGGGAAGGGTGCCACATGAAAGAAAAGTCCCAGGAAAAATAAAAAGGAAAATTTCTCGATTTAAAGGTTACTTTACGGAAATGCGTGCCATCGGATCAAGTAACTAACCGGGCCAGGGCCTAGTCAGCCAACCAGACTTGGAGGGAAAGCAAAAGCGTGCCACTTTCAGCAAGGAATGCCAAGAGGACAAGTGGCACAATGTGGAGCAAGTATTTCAAAACTTGGTCACCAAGTTTCACTCTAAATTTACCACATAATTTTTCAAGATCAACTTTAATTAGTCTCTCCCTCTTTCTTTCTCTCATTCGCATGCCCTCTCTCTCTCTCTCTCTTACCATCAGATTTTTCTCCTCCTTCTCTCTAGAAATCACTCCCTCCCCAAGCAAGAAGAAAAGCTCCAAGCTTCCATAACTCTAGGTAAAGGTTTCTAACAACCAAATCTTCCTCTTTTCTTGAGTCTTGTAACTTCCACTACCTTTCTATTGAGTTGTTCCTTGATGAGCCTCTCTTTTGGAAGAGAAAGGCTACGATTTCAAGAGTTAAAAATGGAAATGAGAAGGTTTTTAAAGTGGTAAAGGGTTACAAGTTACTCTTTGAGTAGTATGAACTTTGTTGTTGGTTGGTTTGAGTTGTTTTAAAATTATGGGAAGCTCATGTTTATGGGGAGGTGCTGCCCAAATTTCTTTGGGTCTAAGGGAAGGTGTTTATGAGTAGATCAAAGTTAAGAAAAAGGGTTTTTGGAAGCAAGGAAACACATGGTTTCATGAGCAAAGTTGAAAAACCCTTCATTTCCTTATTTTGCTATTTTCGTCCAAACTAAAGAAAAAAAATAGAAAGGATGTGTTTTTGAGCATTTTGATAGTTCGATTGGCTTCAACATGATGTTTTGTGTGGGGTAAAGCTAAGAGATGGATTTTAGAAGCTCAAAGGGCCATAAAAATCAAGTCTTGAACTTGTAGGACAATTAGAAAACTAAAAAAGGGGTTTTTATGTGTTTTGCAAGTTTTGTTGTATTTTGATGATGGCATGTTTATGTGGATGTTATGCCATGATTTTTAGGGGTTTAAGAGTTCCCAAGAGCATCTTGAAAAAGAACCAAGAACACTTTGGAAGTTGGATTAAAGGAAAGCTAAGATCTTGAGGTAGCAAAACTACTAATCTCTTTTTATGTTTAAGAAAATGATTTGTGAATGTTACATGAACTTTTATGATGAGCAAAGTGCATGATTTGTGTATGAAATGTGACTTTTGTGCTATG
>JANTPZ010034625.1:0-11135 GCA_025593235.1 Vachellia pachyceras
CACTTATACCCTACACAAAAACTCATTTTGGATCCATTGGAATCATCAAAATCATCAAAACAAATCATCTTCATTGAGTTCCAGCTCAGACCGAAACAGCTCACACAAATTCCATAATGTGAATTTTTCAACTTCCAATCATTCTATCACTTGTTTCATGTTTCTAAACCCTCATTTATGCATGGGAAAACATGATTCTAACTCTTCCATATCAAATGGAAAATTGGACAGCACCTCCCCATAATCTCATGATTTTCCAAAATTTACAAAAGTCACAAAACAACTTCAACAACATCAACAATAACATCAATATGCTCATTTCAACAAGAGGAAGCATTTCCAACCATTAATTAGCCTTAAACCCTCTCTTTCTCACTTTTCTCTTAAGAACCCTAAGTCATGAAATTGAGAAAAGAGAGGCTAAATCAAAATTCTAAGCCATGGAAGTGGAAGAAGAAGTTGTAAGGAAGAGATTGGTATATATTTTGAGATAACATCTTCCTTACCTTTGATTTTCCCATGAATTTTTCTCCTCTCTCTCCACAAGAAAATTAAGAGAAAAAAATAAGTAAATAGTTGAATTAATAAAATATTTTTAAATAAAAATATTTAAATAAATAGTTGAAAAACTAAAATATCTTTAAAATATATCAAGTATATTTTCAAATTAAATATGGTAATAATACATATTGTTTAAAGTTGCATGTTTTAATAAGTAATTAAGAAATAAATTCAATATTAAAATATATCTTACAGTTTTTTCTTTTTAAAAAAAAGGAAGTCACAGATAGAATATAAAAAAATTATATGTTAAATTTTGTGATTTAAAGTGGAAAAAAACCAGTAAAAAACATGTGGATATATCAGAAAAAATTTTCTCTCCATTTTCTTTTTAGGTATGAAAAGAAAAGTTAAAAAAAATTGGGAATATTTTTTCTTCCTCCCTCCCATTCAAACAGAGAAACTCATTTTCCCCATATTTTCTATTCAAATTTTCCTTTTTTTTCACTCGTTTTATCGCAGGGTTCGGATGCAGCGAATGTATTTCTCTCGCTCCTACCGCTGATAGGTTGTTTGAACGCTCCTGAGCCGCGCGTGCCGTGTCTAAGCATGTAGATCACAGTTTGCGGGCCCACCATCCATTTGGCTGGCTGTACGCGCCTATTTAGGAGCGTGAAACTACCGTCAACTCTTATATCTATGTAATTCCAATTTCCAAGTCTCAAGCCCGACCAAAACGCAGTTCTTAGTAGTAAAGCACCACCAAGTAATTATGACGGCTCCCAATATGGAGACGATCACGGCCTCGTTGGAGCGCTGTTCATTAAACAACCACCACACCAGTCCAGGTTCCGTCTCCGACGCCGTCGGCACTGACACTTCCTCCACCTCTCACGGCGCCGCTGCTACCACCTTAGACCTCAACTCCCACATCTCCCTCCCTTACCACTGGGAACAATGCCTCGATTTGAAGGTCTCTCTCTCTTCACTTCTCTTTCCCATCCTCTCCTTCCTGCCCTAGATTACTTTGATTTCTTCAATCTTACACTCTGGTTGTAATTTTCGTTGATTTGATTTCATTTCAGACGGGAGAGATATATTATATAAACTGGAGCAACGGGATGAAGGCGAGAGAGGACCCTAGAAAGATAGGAGAAGAATACATTGGTGGTGGGGAATACTACTACTCCGATGAAGATGAAAGCTGGTGCGACAGTGAAGAATCTTCGTCGGAGTCGTGTCCATCGTCGTCCAGAGAGCATACCAGTCAGGCGGCGGCGGAGAAGCAGAATAACGTACTGGTGGTCGCCGGGTGCAAGAGCTGTCTCATGTATTTCATGGTTCCCAAACAGGTCGAAGAATGCCCCAAATGTAGCGGTCAACTTCTTCACTTCGATCGATCCGATGATGCCTCTCCTTCTCCATGATTAAAAACCGAACAATTTCCCCTTTTTCCCCTTCTCATCTTATTTTCCCTTTTGATTCTCTCTGTACCTCTCCTTTCGTTCTCTTTTGTTTACTGTGCAAACTAAATTTTGTCCTTCAAAAATTTTTCTTCTTCGCAACCCAGATCGCTCGATCTTCTTTATATTTGAGATTTGCGAAGATGGCTGTGCGGATTCAGGACTAGGAAGAACGAAATGAGAGGTTTTGTTGCCTTCTTTTCTTTCTTTCTATGACCTTTTTTCTTTCTTGTTTATTAATGGATTAATGCAATGTTTATGGACTCGTTAATTCTTGTGTTTATTTTTTGATATTCGCGATTAAACGAATGAAGCCGGCATATATTCGGTCAAGTTCTACGGAGCTGGCACTGAGGTCAGATTTACCAGAAGGAAAGAATAATATTGGTAATGATTGCGACGTGAAGCATTCATCTTTCTTTTCATCCATTAATTTTCGTTTTTATTAAAAAATAAAAATAGAAAAGAAGCCATAGAGAATCCAGAGATTTCCTGTCTTTTACCACTGTTGGTGCTCTGCTTCTAAATTCTCTGATTATAGGCAAATGACTGGTAAATAATCTTCAAGGGGTTTGATTTTAAATTCTAAATTCTCTGATGACCTTACGGGGAAAACAGGAAATTAATCGTTTGTATGGAGTTTAGTTTTTTTTTTTTTAACAATTGTGACTCATAATTATATTGATGGAGAAGATGATCTTACTCGCTAGCACCACGATCTTGGCGCCGAGGAAATTGGGCTTGATTTTTGAAGAAGAACCAATGAGAGGTAGGCACGTAAGAAGAGCCAATTAGAGTTTAGTCAACTACACAAAAGGCGTGTTTTTATAAAACAAAATAGTTGCTTAGTAAGTGGGCGGCTCAATCATTTGGATTTAGGAACTATAACTACTGGTTGTTCCTAAAATGCTAGCTTAGAATCATCAAGTGACACGTATCTTCCCATATTACAAGTCAACCATGTATTTTTTTTAAATTTACCATTAGATCCCATATAACCCAATTAATGAACAAAATGTTTTAAAAATTGGTAAAATTACCATCGGGTTCCAACTGTAGGTGATCCGGTTATTATTGACAGTTAGTGAGGTTGTTAATGACAACTGGACAAGCTACTGCTGAGACTTGATAGTAATTTTATCATTCCTTAGGACATTCTATTCATTAATTCCTTTATTTGGAACCTAATAGTAAATTTCTTTTTTTTAAAAAAAATTTCTATTTTCTTTTTTCCCCCTCACAAGAGTGTTTTGCAATGTATCAACGAGTGAATCACTGAATCCTAAAAAATATTGATAATTTATTTTTCCAGGTAAATTCATGTATAAAACGGGGTAAAGCACCCCTTCAGTTACTGGCTGTCACTTGACTTTGGATTTTGTTGGTACCATTGAATATTGAATTGGCTTTAACAACATGTACGTACATACATACATACGAGTATTTCTAACAAGACTCCTATGGAAGGTACAGTATCTTTTCAGAAATGTCGAGTGTTAAACATGGGCAACCATTTCAAGTAACTTTTGAACATTGGTCAGTCCTATTGTATAGAATTAACACCTTTTATTAGTTCTAACCCTAATGTTGCAACAAATTTATTTCTTTCATCAATATATACAGGCACGTGAATGACATATTCAATCTTGATTTTTGCATAACATTTGATATTTAAACATAATTATCCGAACGTAATTTTTTCTATTTTAAAAATTTATAAATGTTATTATATTTAAAAATAATTGAATTTATTTCAACTACAATTGATTTGCACAATCTTTTTGTACTCACAAGATTTTTTAGAAGAAAATATTTGCGTACGAAATTTAATCATATAACGATGGGTTTGGTAAAACAGTAGTCATTGTCTTTTATAAAATAATCACATTTGTGGTGCTGAGTATTACACCTTAGTTAATGATGTTCTCTATCAGTTCTCCAACTTTCCATAGGACATGTTTTATTGTTTTCTATTTTTTGTTTTGTTACTTTTACTAATTCTTCTTTTTACTCACGGATGCACTTCACCTAAATTTGTCTCTTGTCCTCTCATCTAAATTGTGTCCGTTTGGGCATGTGAGAAGTACTTTTACGTAAGTATAGGTAAATATATGGAGGAAATTATCTCATTTTATAGAAAAATACTATTGAACATACGTTCAGCTTCTGAAACATTATTTCAAAGAAGCCCATTATATTATCTATCAGTTCTCTGACTTTCCATCAGACATCACTTCTCTCTTCTCTATGCCTCTAAATTTCTCTCTCAATTCTCTTGGTTGATTTTAAAAACACTTCTTCCAAACAAACTTTTATATTTTTTTCAAATGAAATTCTTACAACAATTATCCAAACATTTTTATTTGTTTTTCCAACAGCTGTTTTTAAAAAAATAATTTTATAAAACTATTATGAAAATAAATTGGAAAACAAAACCAAGTGCTCCCTTAATGTCAAACTACCTTATTTTTTAAAAACTACACAAACTTTAATTGTGTGTGTGTGTGTGTGTGTGTGTGTGTGTGTGTGTGTGTGGTAGTTGTATCAAGCATCGGATAGCTCACTTAAGAGATATCGTAGGTCTTGAAAAATGCAAAGGAAGGTTTGTAATTTGTCAACTAATTATAAAATAATTTTGGTTGCCAATAATTTATTTGAAGAGGATGTATTGTTTGGATATGACAACCAATAGAAGCATACAAAATAAGCGTATGACGTGCATGTATCAACTAACCGAATTTTTTTTATTTCCAATAATTTTGATGATTTATTTTCCCATTCTTCGTTGACCTAATTAATTACTAAGTGCTAGAATTGGTTGGATGAGTAACTACAAATGGGCATGTTATTGGAATATATATAAATGTGTGTGTGTGTGTGTGTGTTGAATTATTGGTATAGGATCTAACATCATATTGATGCGTTATGTGTGAGTATTATTTTATAGTTACGAACATAAGATCAAAAAAAGAGTATAACCCTTTTATAAGGTCTTCTGCATTTTTTTTTTCCAACTCTAACTCAAAATTGCGTGTATCTTGATTTTTTATATTTATCATATATTGTCTCTTTATATGATTCTAGAGGAACTTGACTTATAATTATTTGACATTGCTAACTAATTTAAATTTGAGCATTGTTGTCCGATGTAAATAGGAAGTATATGAAATATATTTAAATTACACAGTAATAAATATTAACATTGCATGAGAGATTAGAATTTCAGTGTAATAATGAAGGGTAAATTAGTAAATGAGATTCATTTTAATATGATTTTTAATTAAAAATATATTTTACTAATCTTTTTTAAAATATTATTTAATGGTGTTAACGATTTAGACAAGAATACGTTTTCAAGCTACGTGGAAGGTCTATGCAATTAAGCAAAAACATAAAGATAGTTAGAGTACTTATGTTACTCTAATGTTATGTATTTAAGCCCAGCTTTTAATTTATCTAATTTCAGCTCCTTCTTTATTAAATGTTCTTCCTCCACGATGTTGGCAATATTGTATTATCTTTCCTACGATCAATCTTGACTTTAATATATCGTTTAATCATTGCATCATATACACTTCATCTTAAAATATAATCTTAAAAATATTTGTAAAAATTTTTCAATTTGTAATAAGAAAAGAATAGATTGCAGTGTTAATAAATTAATTATAACATTTAATATCCTCTAAAGGAATGCATAATACGTCGTCTGAACTCTTTATTTTTCTTCAATTTCACCGGTAATGATGAGTAATTTATATTTTAATATAATAGTTAGTTAACTTTTTAAAAAAAATTAAGAAATTTAAATAAAATAATTTAAAATATGTATATTTATTATTTTTCTTAAAATTAATTTGCCTTATCTACAATTTAACTATACACATAAATATATACTGTAATTTATATTAAGAATCACTAGTAATGTTATTTATGCTTATAAATTTATAGTGTTCTTTGATATAAATATTATATTTTATATTTGATCACTAAGGCGTGGTTCTCATCCATTTTATGTAATCTGATTATTGTTTATCACATAAAGTACAGTGATTTCTTATATATAGAGTTTATATTTTATATAATAAAATTATATAATACATCATTTCTAGAATTTAAAAACCGGTTGACTTTTTAGGGAGATTAAAGAATTAACTACATTAACTTTAACATATTTATATTTATCATTTTTCTTCAAATTAATTTGCTTGACTAATTATATAGTAATAAATATTTTTAAGCAATGTATTTAATTTCATTAATCGTCCTAAAAATGTTTAGTAATTCTTATATAAGATATGAAGAAGTAGTATATATTTTAATGGCCAGATTGAACCTCATTATCTTGCATGGAGTCAAAGATCGGCGGGAGTCTTACAGTTGTAATAAATAGTGCAATTTCTATATTCTTATATTTATACACATTTCATAACTAGATAAAAAAATGATTCTCTCATATAATTAGTACTATCTATGATCCTTCACTAAACACAAATGACTAATTTGGAGAGACTAAGAAAGTCAAATAAATTACATTAAAGATTTATATTTATAATTTTCTCCAAATTAATTTGTCTCGCTTATAATATAAACTTATAAATAATATAATAATATACATGAATATTTAGGAGAGATGATGTAATATATACTATAATTAAATAATTTATTTAATTTCTTTAACCTTTTTAACTCAGCTAAGTTGATATTATATTAAGAATGAGAAATAGTAATTAATTGCTAGTACCGACTAATATTGCAGTGCCATGTAGTAGCATCACTCAAAAGCCACAATTGTTGATCCGTTTGACTTCTGGGTTATGAAGAGAACGAAGAAACCAGCAGCAAAAACAAGGCCATATATGCACATGTGATCTGTGAAGAATAAGAAAGTAAGAAACAATGACAGCAACAGATCGATTCTTGAAAAAAAAAAAAAATTCTTTTTGCTTTTCATTCAGGTGTCCCCGTGGAAGAACAAAAAGAAGACAGTGAGCACCCAGAAATGAACAGTGGTCGCTTAGAGCATTCATTATCATACATAGTCCCAACCAGAGAGACTCATATACATATACAAAGCCATGTGTGTGTGTGTGTGTGTGTGTGTGTGTGTGTGTGTAGTTGCAGTACCACATGCCGATCTGGGCTGTTAGCTGCCCGTTTAAAATTTTCCAAATTTCTGAATGCTTCTTTTGATCATTACATTCTACATAAATTCGTTGGCATATCATATCTCATGGGAAACGATGCGGTTTTGAATTTTTTTATGATTCTTCAAATAACCAATTAAAAAGAAACTATACAGATTTTGCGTAGAATTTTTCAAAAATTATAAAAATTAAAAAATGCATCATTTTTTGTTTGTGACATATTAAAATGTCACTTTTTTTTGTAGAATTTAATAATAAAAATAATAAAAACATTTATAGAGTTGAGAAAATTTAAGGGCAAGCAAAGAGAGCAGCAGCCACCCCGAGTTCACTATCTAAATGCATATATTTACAAGTTAACTTTTATTTATGAAATATTCCCTCCCATCTTAAATACAAATACAGTAGTACAAGTTACACTACAAACATAATATTGTATTTAAAATTACCGGATGGAAATACACACACATCCCTCATGCGCGCACACAAAGAGGGTGCTATACTCAGAGCTTGGATATAAATATTAACATCATAATATTATTATAAACATATATAAGACATGTTCAAGTTACCATTTAAAACTCACGTTCAAACAAATTGAGACCGAAGTCCTTTTATATACATCATATATTGTAAATTAATTTAAAAATTAACTTTTACCATTAATCGAAACAGACACGTAAGGGTTGGGGAGACGTGGATAGGAGTTTTCAACGCCATTGATGCATGGATGAATTATTATTATTATAATTATTATTTTTTACTTGTGAAATAGTCCCTCGCCTATTAAAAATAGTAATACAATTTCCACTATTTAAAATTATGGGACGGAATGCATACATTATATATAGACACACCTCATGCCCGCACAAAAAAAAGGGTGCTATACTCAGAGCTTGGAAAATAAATATAAATATCAATATCATAATATGAGCATAAACATATATAAGACATGTTTACAATAGTGTTGAAAATCATATTTAAGGAAATTGAGACAAAACCATTTTTATATTTATCTCGTAAAACGTAAATTATATTGAAAAAGTAACTTTTACTATTTACGTGAACATGGAGTTTTTAATGCCATGGATGCATGAATGAATTATTATTATTATTATTATTATTGATTTATGAAATATTCCCTAGCGTCTTAAATATAGTAGTACAATTTACACTATATACATAGTGTTATATTTAAAATTAGAAGAGAGAACATATATATAGATATATAGACACCTCATGCGAGCACACAAAAGAAAAAGGTGCTATTCTCAGAGCTTGGAATATAAATATAAATATCATAATATGAGTGTAAACATATACCAGGCATATTTACATTAACGTTCAAAAAACTACTTCACGTAAATAGAAACAAAATCCTTCTTACATATCTATCTCGTATATAGTAAATTACGTTAGAAAAATAGTTTATACGACTAATTCCAATCAGGGTTAGGGTTAGGGGAGACGTATAGGAGTTTCCAACGCCATTGATGCATGGATGAATTACTAATATAAAAGAGTGAGTGTGAGTGTGTGTGAAAAAGTGAGACAAAGAGAGAGAAGAGGGTAGGCTGGTTGGGACCTGAAAGATTCGAAAATGGGGGGAGGGGAGTGTCGCATTGGAAGAGACGAAGGGAGGGGAGAGATGGTCCAAAGAGTGAGACGGCATCTCGCAGCTGGACTCTAACAAAACAAAGCAACCTTTTTCTCACTTTTACTTTCTTTACTTTGGTTAATTTCACTGAAAGGAATCTATGCATATAAAAGGACGCGCAAGCTGTTGCAGACGCCTCAGCATTGTCGTACCACTACTCTCTCGTTTCTCTCCCCTCCCCATTTCAACAACGCACATGCTAGCTTGCTGCATCATCATATTCATCCACCCTATTCTTCCTCATTCATTCTAGACCTTTTAATGGTGTTTATATTCTTTTTAGTGTTATATATGAGTTACACACACACACGCAAACACTCTTTGCTTTTACTGATCTCCTTAAAATTAACTGCATATATTAACTACTCGGTCAAAACATTGCATGACGAATGGCTTTGCTTTGCACTTGAAGAGTTCGCCTTTTTATCTTGTTTCATTTCAAAAGCTTCTCACCAAGGAATCCGAGCTTGTCTCTTTCTCTATCCTTTATATCCTTCCCTCTTCCCTCTTTGCATCTCTCTACTGTGCTACCCACACGGCTTTCTTACTCTCTCCCCCCCCTCTCTCACACTCTCTCTCTCACCCTCCACTCATTCGGACCCAGATGATGGGTCGGATCCAATTTACTTTAAAAAAAAAATGTAATGTTGGGTTGCCATTGTAAGATATTTTATGCATTTATTAAATTATTTTTAATTAATACTGGGATTATATATATAAATATTCTAGATATTTAAGTACCCTAGTTAAGATAAAATATCTCCTAAGTGTGGCCCCGCCCGTTAGTTGGACCAAAGGTTTAAAGTTTTCACTCAGTCCGTTTGGTTATTAATAGTCTTCATAGGAGGTTATGATTAGCGGTAGAATGAGTTATAACAGTAACTAGAAAACCTAATTTGCTCCTTTAACTGGTAACGAATTTTCTCCACCGTAGAAACTTCAAAGAAACTTACAGTTACGTGGCATTTCACGGTCCAACTGAATATATAGCAACGTGTGATCTTGGAGTAATAAATAAGTCAAGAGGAGTAGTAAATTAGGGCACTTGGACACAAATCCAACATAATAGAGAGTCAATATCTTGCCCGAAGGATGCTCCACAACTAAACCAATTGCTTAAATCTAAAACCATTTTTATAAATTAGAATAATTATCAAAATAATTTTCTCCTATCATTCAAAAATTATTTGAGGCATCTCATATTTTTAAAGATTATATTCGGTTATTAATCCCTTAATAAACCAAATATTAAGTGTAAATACTGAAAATTCTTTTGAGGTCATTTCTTCTTCTTTACCATCAATTCTACCTCAAATATGTAGAGAACGACCCTGGGGTTGCACCCTATAGTGCAATCCTTGGAAATCACAAATCTTTTGATCTATTTCCATTGCATTACGACGACAAAAGTTTTATCACGTGTACCAACTGGGTTGTATCAAATTGCTTAGCTGAAATCTGGGGTTTCGTTACAGGTTTGTATGTAGCTGTAAATATGAAAATAAAGAACTTGATAGTTAAATGTGACTTGTTAAGTGTAGTTATCAGGTCAGAGAAACTTGTGGAGGGTGAAGAAACTGACTTATGCGTGCTAAAACTTGTAAAAATATATTATATAGCTTTAAATAAATTGAGGTTACTAGATGAATTAGTTAAATCATCCGCTAATGTCTTAAATGTCAATTTTTTATTTGGTTATGTACTTAGTTGTTAGTTTTGGATTGAAAACGTAATGTTAAATTATACAAAAAAACCCCTCCATCCCCATGTTGTCCTGTTTCATATGAAACTCCCCATAACTTTATGATTTATCTTTTAAAATTTGAATGTTGTTTACAATGGCTTAGTGTTTAATAAATGGATCGTACTTGGATGATTGCGTTAAGAACTAGTGATGAATATGAGAATGGTGTGGAAGAGTTTATTGAATTTGCTAAAAGAAATGTGACCAGCAAAAATGGGATGTATTTTTGTCCATGTGTTAAGTGTATAAATGAGATTAGGCAAAATATTCAAGATATAAGGGATCACCTAATTTGTGATTGAATAAGTCTCCAGTACACAAAGTGGATATGGCATGGGGAAAAACTAAATGCATATGCCGCACACGAAAGAGATTATGTGAATGCAATAGATGATAGAATGGAAAGAATGATTCACGATGTTAAGGTAGAATCTTTTGCCCAAGCGCCTGTATATGAAAGCATGCAGAGCGATGCAGAGACACCGTTGTACCCTGGGAGTAAGCATACACGCTTGACGGGTACATTGCATTTGATGAACTTGAAGGCATCTTGTGGGTGGACCGACAGTAGTTTCACATTGTTGCTGCAGTTGTTGGGTGATATGCTTCCAGAGAATAATGTACTT
>JANTPZ010034626.1:0-12570 GCA_025593235.1 Vachellia pachyceras
TTTTTCTTTTATCAACATTCACAATAATAACAATCTACATAATTCATAATCACCACAATAGCAATAATCTCAACCTTAATCACCACTCATACATATATTTGGAAAAATACACTGCTTCACTATTAAATGTAAATATTTAAAATATTTGTAATATTTCAAAAACACATATAAATATTATAAAACAAAGTAAGGTTCTAAAAATACCTTACAATCCATAAAATGCATATAAAATAAATTAACCCCGGTTACCTCAACTCCAAGCTTAACCTCGACAACTTTATAAGTCAAGAGTACAATTCACAATTTTGAGTAACACTTCAATCTACACAATTATGTAAACACAAATTTAATACACAATTTACATAATTAATTTACTCAATTAATTTAAAAGTTTTGGATTAATTATCTAAAAATACAAATTTCATATTCCAATCTCAATTATTTATTCTCACTTAAATTTTGGTATTTCTCACAATTCTAATAATTCATTTAAATCATAACTTAATACCAAATACATATTATTATACAAAATTCCCAATTTAGAAATTTTATATTTTCAACATAAAAATTATTGTTTAATAAATCATATATTTCTTCAAAAATCTACACAATTTATAAATACTAATATCATTATCAATAACTCACATAATTTTTTTTAATAATATTTAATTAACTAAAAAGTTCAAAAATAGAAATTATGAAATCTATTTCTGTAATAAAATTATAAATTACTCAAATGGCCTCTTTTAAAAAAAATTCATGTATAGAAAAGAAACATTATATAGCAATAGAATATATTATTACTTTCAAAATAATTTAGTCATCAATAAATAATTCTACTCTCGTAGAAAATAATACTAAAAATCACTTTACTAGTATAATATCTTCTGCCAATAAAACTTCAACATGAAAAATATCTAAACCCAAAAATGTTCTCTAATCAATATAATATTACTACCATTAGAAAGAGAAAAATATTTATAACAACTTTCATGAAAAGAGTTTAATGAAAATAAGACATTTTTCTTACCTAAATAATCCTGCTAGCATAAACTTACACCGACTTTCTCTCTTTCTCTCTCTCCCTCCGTCTGCCTCTCTCTTTCTCACTGCTTCTCCTTCTCTCGTGTGTGTGAATGAGTTGAGGGGGTGTATTTATAATATGTGAACAGTAAATGCTACAGTGATGCTACAGTACCCGTCATCATTTTCTTTTTTTTCTTCTCTTCTTATCCTTTCTTTTCTTTTCAATGCTGCCGACACTTTATTTTTTTATTATTTTATTATTTTTATTATTTTATTATTTTTATTTTTATTTTTTATATATATATTTTTTTTATTTTAAATGTTACAAAAAGACAGTGCGGTCACGCGCAATTTTTTTTTGGTACAAAAAAGTTTAGGTGGGTTCGACACCGGTTCCCCACCAAGATCATGGCCTAACCCAATTTGATATCAAGATGTTTGATCTGGTAGGGCATCAAAAAAGCCCATAGCTTGATCACAGTTACACTATTTTTTCTTAATTCTGTTTTGTTGCAAAGACATTATGATTGAAAATGGAAGGTTCCTACTAGGAGTAGGAAAGCCTAGGATTTGATTGGATAGACTTTAAGTTTTATTAGTTATTTTTATTTTAAATAGTTAGAATTTAGATATCTTTTAGGCAAATCTAGCTTGAATTAGGATTTATCCTATTACCCTATCTCATCAGGAACTATCTTTATTTTAAAATTTAGGAATTAGTTTATTTTAAGATTAGATTTATGTTTATTTTGATAAGCATGAAATTATATCTCAAGATTATAAAGTTTCACTAGGATTGAGATTTGGGCTCTATAAATAGCCCCAAGGTTTTCTCAGTCGGTGGAACTTTTTGAAGAACTGAATAAAGTTGAAATTATTCTCCCTCCTCCCTCTCTCTCTCCCCCATTCCCTCATTTTTTTAAGATTACATTCCTAACTTTTTAGGTTGAACTTAAAAGCATTCACTGAGGGGAAAAATCCTCTCAATTAAAGCTGACCAGAATTTTACGCAAAATTCCAGCATATGAAATTGAATCACTATGAGGAGTTCCAAAACTGAGCTGCAATTTGGTGCCATGAACTTTCATATGCTATGACAATTTTTGTAGCAACCTGAACAATTTTAACAGAATTTCAGCACAATTTAACACTAATATTCAGACAGAACTTCAGTCCAAAACAATAGAAGTCTTGTGCAAAATTTTTGACATTAAATTTGAGCAAAAACAATATTTCCCAATACCAAAACACAAAATAGCATCCAAACTGTACAACAGTTGGAATTCAGAATTTTACAATAAGGCTCTGCTTGGATGGGAAGAAAATTTGAGAGGAAAGAAAATGGGAGAGAAAATGGAGAGAAGAGAAAAGTGGAGAGAAAATATTATCACCCATCCTACTTGGATGGGTGAGAGAAAACAGAGAGGAAAGAAAATGGACAAATGGTTGAATGACTAAAATATCCGTAAATAAAAATCTTTTAATAAATAGTAACAAGTAAAGTATCCTTAAAATATATAAAGTATAATGTCAAATTAGATATGATAATAAAAAATTATATTAACATTAATATCATTAAATAATTTAAAATTAAATTATTTATTAAAAATATCTTTTCGGGTTATTATATTTCAAAACAAAATAACTTAGATAAGGATATATCATATTTTTTAAGGCTGCGAGGTTTTAGTAAGCAATTAAAAAATTAATTAGATATTAGAATATATCTTAAATCTTATTCTTTTAAAAAAAGAAAATCATAGTCAGAATTTAACAAAAAGTTATATGTTAAACTTAATTAGTTACAATGAAAAAGTAATAAAGAGCATGTGGGTAGATAAGGAAAAAGAGTTTTCTCTCCATTTTCTCTCCAAGTGTGGAGAGAAAAGTTGAGGAGAAAATATGGTGGGACCCACATCCTATTTTCTCTCCAATTTTTCCTTCCTCCCTCTTTTTCTCTCCTATCCAAGTAGGGGAAAATTTATTTCTCCCCTCATTTTCTCTTCAAATTTTCTTTCCTCCCTCATTTTCTCTCCATCCAAGCATAGGGTAAAACATAGACGCCCAAACCACTTTTTAGCTCAAACCAAAATCAACAGTTTTGTCCTAAAACATGGCCATATGGAGTACTTTTAGCCAAAAAAAATATCACAAAGTGCATAAATTTATCAAAGAAATATTTGCGCAGAATCATCATTTTCAGTTATTTTTTAAGCCTAAGACATAATACCCAACATGTGAAGAATACTTTATTCAGAGAATTTGTGCAGAAACTTGGCCATTTGCAGTGGGTGTAACCCAAAGACAAATCCCACCATGTGCAGAAATTTCTATGTGGAATTTCTGCATAACCATGGCCATTGCAGTGAAATTTAGCCTGACAACAAAATCCCCAAATGTGCAGAAATTTGGTTGATGCAACACAATTTCACAGTAACTGAATGAGGGAAAGTATGAACTATGAAGAACCAAAATATCTGGGTTTGGATCATAATTTGTGGATGAAAATGTTATGCAAAAGGGATAAGAATGAGAGGGGGGGTTACAGGGAAGGAGAGACGAGAGAACTGAGCATACATTGGGATTCATTCATATGCCAATAGTTTTGGGGTCTTATTTATATTACCATGACCCTCACCTACCCCAATGGATATCATCCACTAACTAACTACCTACAGAACTAACAAACTTCATATTATTATTATTCCATAACAGAAAAACTGATTATTACATAGTTTCACTTTTTTTTCTCAGCTTTTGATAATTTTTTCCTTAGTTTCATTATTTGTACTGCCCAACCTCGCTGAGTAGGATAAGGTTTGAAGTTCTTTTTTTGGCCAAAATAAGATTTGCAGTTGTTGTTATTTCATCGTAAGCACCATCTTCCGAGTTTATATCTGTGTATATTGTAAAATCTGGGTAATATATATAAAAGAGAGGATTTAGAAATCATTCAAGCATATCATTAGCACTTACCTCCAGCATAGATATATTCTAATGTAATTGGTTTATAAAATCTATTAATGATTAGGGCTTCAAGAAAATCCATTATTAGAAAAATGTTTTTGGATATAAAATTGTTCCTATCTTTTCAATATATTCTATGCCGTGGTAATGTTGGATATTAAATGATTTTTGTCACGTCCTTTTTCTTTAACTCAAATAGTGATTAAATTATAATATTAGTCATGGTTGATTCACATTTGACAAATCAAATCGGTTAAAATACCATGACTATGTAAATTTTCCTTTTCAAACCCAACGGATAACAACATATATTAATAAATAGTTTGTGCGTTCACGATATAGTATCATCAACTAGAAAGCCTCAAGTATCAAATCAGCTCACTTTCTAGTAATAAATCCTCAAAATTAGAATGATGAATATTTTTAATCAGAGTTTTGCACAATGAGCCCTATAGATGGCAATATACATCAATCAGCACATAAATAGACAAAGAGGCTTTACAGAGATATATCAAAATATCTAAACCTTAGTATTTCTCCCCAACGTACCAGCACCAGTACTATTCTCTAAAAAATGTTAAACCACAGAGTGAGACATACGTTTCCGTAACCAACAGTTCCATCTAATTAGGCATACGAGTAAGTGCCCACAAGGTGTCAAGTGGGATAATCATTTTATAATAAAAATAATATAACATGATGTCACTTATTCAACATAAATATTTATCAATTATGATATCATAATTTCATGCTTATCTTATCATATAATTGCATAAAATTCAATGTATAAGATTCATTAATATGATCTTGCTTATTCCTCTCCAGCCTTATTTCATTTGACTAAACCAGAGGCCAGTACTATCCCATGCAACTGGTAGTACACAATTCAAGCTCTCCGATCAAGTGATGTGGACTGGCCAAAATCCACATAGCACAAGAACGGACCATGGATTCCCCCTTTACAAAAGAGTCGGGTGTCATTGCCCTCTTAAACATAATTGGGCCACAAGGACTAACCAGTGTACACCTGGTAGTCTACCACCTTATTTCCTCTTTTTGTACTATAAAATCACCCCCTTATTTCCTCTGAAAGAACCTTCCATCAAAACAACATCCACCACTCCCTCCTATATCATAATGTATCTGATATGTATCATGGGCAATTTTACAAATCCTCAAAGAAATTATAAAATAATGTCATCAATAAATAAATTACCCTTTTTTTATAAAAATAGATCCCACGAGACAATTTCACTAACAATATAATTTTATTATACAAAACGAACATCAATAGCATTTTTCACAATTATTTAAAATTATTCACAGACATGTTACAGGCATGCACAAAGAGAGGAAAATGGTTACCTCTCGCCAAGCAAATGTATCACTATCACAACAGAGATCCTCGTGCTCAACACTGATAAATTTTCACAATTTATCTACACAATTTAACACTATCGCACTTTAGTTTTAATAACTAATTTAAAATTTAGGACTTTAAACATATAATAGTTTTTAAATTCTAAATCCTTAATTTATTAAACAAACTAATTTAATTAAAATATCAAGCATACATTTAATATTTCCAAAAATAATTTAAATGAATTTAATAAATAAATGAACCTATATAAATTTATATCTATAAACACTTTTTATTTAAGTAATTTATTTAAATACTTTCTATAATTTATTTAAACAACCTTATTATTTATTCCAAATACTTTTTCTTATATATATACTCATAAATATATATACATATATATACATATATATATTTTTAACAAATATATATATATACACTCAACTATATATATTTACAAATATATGTATTAAACCATGAAATAGCAACAGTAATAAATTTGCTAATATTAATTTAACAGTTTAATTATTACTATTTATTCAAAACAGTTATATATAAAAAATCATATATTTAAGAAAAATAACTAAATTCGTAATAAATATTCTAGATATTAAAAAAATAATTCTAATATCACATATCATAGTTATAAAAATAGATCTACAATTTTATAGTTTTCTACAAATAAAACTTAAACTGTACAAAAATGAAATTCCCAAAATATTCTCTAATAAACATAATATTGGTAACATTAGAAAAAGAAAAATATTTAGAAGAACTTTCATGAAGGAAGTTTTATGAAAATAAGACATTTTACTTATCTAAATAATCACAAAAGTATAACCTTAGACTGAAAAATTCACCCTTTCAGCCTTCTTTCCTCCCTTCCAGCGTATCTTTCTCTCTCACTCTTTCTGCTCCTCACTGTGCCTCTGTGTGTGCGCTATGTGTCACGGGCTTAGTTTTTCCTCGACGCAAGCACCGTGCGGCCTAGCAAGCTTTGCTCGAACCTGAGCTCCCGAACCTGCTAGTAAGCCTTCCAAAGACTTAACTTAGTTTGAGAACTAAGAAAGCTTAGAGAGAGAAACTAGAGAGAGATGGAGAACTTGGGAGAATGCTTGAATGCTTTCAATTGCTTGGTGCCTTACAAGTGAACCCCTTGGGGGTATTTATACTAATCCACTTCCTCAATGGACGGTGGAGATCGATTAAATCCTACGGCCTATATCAACCTTCCAGAATCCTCTCTTAAAATATTATTATACATTTACACATGTGAGAAATGTGTAGAGGATTCTAGAGAAAGCTAGAGAAATAAAGAATAAACTAGCATTTACAAGAGAACTCTAGAGAAATCTAGGGTTCTCCAGAGAAGACCGTGACATCCTCCCCCACTTAATCCGGCGACGTCCTCGTTGCCTTCTTGACCTCGTACTCCTGGATCTGGTCTCGGAATTGCCACAAGTGTGAGACGGGCTCCCAGCTTGCTTCACTTTCTGGTAGTCCCTTCCACTTGACAAGAAGTTCATGAACTGGAGGCTGGTTAGACTTGCGCACCTTTCGATCAGCAAGTATCTCTTCAACCTGCTTGTCATATTGGACTTTGATGCTCATTGGTGCACGTCGTGAGATGCCTCTGTCCGGATCTAAAGGATCTCCATGATAAGGCTTGAGTAGACTTACATGGAAAACAGGGTGATATTTAATTCCGGCAGGCAATTCAACTTTGTAGGCCTGGGTCCCTACTTTCTTAAGGATTGGGAAAGGTCCCTCATATCTCTAGAGGAGACCCTTATGCCTACCTTCCAACCTCGCATGGGAGTACATCTTTACAAGGACAAGGTCCCCGACTTGAAACTCCCTTGAACGTCTCTTCTTGTCTGCCCACTTCTTCATCTTCTTGGAGGCTTTCTCCAAGTAGGCTCGGGCAATGTCCGCTTGATCATTCCAGTCCTTTGCGAACTTGTACGCAGGGGGATTGGGACCTTTATACCCTGTGGCAACTGTGCTCGGAGTTAAAGGTTGTTGGTCCATAACAGCTTCAAAAGGACTTTGGCCGGTAGACTCGCTTCGTTGCAGGTTATATGAGAATTGGGCGACATCAAGCAACTTTGCCCAATCTCGATGCGTAGCACTCACATAGTGCCTCAAGTATAGCTCAAGAAGAGTGTTCACCCTCTCAGTCTGCCTATCTGTCTGAGGATGAAAACTTGTGGAGAAGTTGAGCTCAGAACCCATAAGCTTAAACAATTCCGTCCAGAACCTTCCTGTGAAGCGAGTATTTTGATCACTGATTATCGAACGAGGCAGCCCCCAATACTTAACCACATGTTTAAAGAATAGCTGGGCAGTCTGCTCAGCTGAACATTCCTTTGGAGCAGGAATGAAGGTGGCATATTTAGAATACCGGTCTACCACCACAATGATCCAATTAAAACCTTTACTCGTGGGTAATCCTACGATAAAGTCCATCGAAATGCTTTTCCAAGGACGCTCAGGAATGGGAAGAGGCTGTAGTAATCCGGCGGGTGCTGCTTGTTCAACCTTGTCCTGTTGGCACACAAGACAAGTCTTCACATAGGCCTCAACATCCTCTTTCAACCGAGGCCAATAGTAGGATTCACCTACAAGTGCCAACGTGCGATGTTGTCCTGGATGACCAGCCCATTTACTATCATGACACTCCTTCAACACCTCTCTTCGAAGGCTATCATGAGAAGGTACATAGATCCGTTGGCCCTTAGTGAGGAGCATTCCATCCTCGACCCAGAATCGTCGAGTCTTGCCTTCTTCCACGAGGCTAAGGAGGGATTGGGCTATCTTATCATGCTTCAGCCCATCCTTGATACGCTCCCTTAGATTACTCTGAGGATGGCAGATGCTGGCAAGGGTACTTTTGCGGCTTAAGGCATCTGCTACCAGGTTAGCCTTATCTGGTTTGTACTCCATAATGTAATCAAATTCTGCAAGGAAATCCTGCCACCGTGCTTGCTTGGGAGTGAGTTTCTTCTGAGTCTGAAAGTAACTAGTGGCTACATTATCTGTCTTGATCATGAACTTACTCCCAAGTAAGTAGTGCCTCCATGTTCGAAGACAATGTACTACCGCGGTCATTTCCTTTTCTTGTACTGTATATCGCCTCTCAGTATCGTTGAGCTTCCGGCTTTCAAAGGCGATGGGGTGTCCATCTTGCATTAAGACCCCACCGATGGCAAAGTCAGAAGCATCGGTATGCAGCTCAAAAGATTTGCTGAGATCTGGCAAGGCAAGAACAGGTTCTTCAGTTATAGCCTTCTTCAGAGATTCGAAGGCCTGTTGGCATTTGGGACTCCAGTTCCATGCTTGCTTTTTCTTCAACAAATCAGTGAGTGGAGCGGCGACATCAGAATATCCTTTGATGAACCGACGATAGTAGTTCACCAAGCCAAGGAAGGATCTTAGCTCAGTGACCTTGGTGGGAGGCTCCCACTCCTGAATGGCTTGTATTTTGGCAAGATCCATGCGAAGTCTTCCCTTACCAATTATGTGTCCCAAGAAAGGTACTTCTTCTTGGGCGAAGGAACACTTTTCCTTCTTGACATAGAGTTGATTGTCCCTCAGAGTGGAGAACACTAGACTCAAGTGTTCCATATGCTCTTCCAAGGTCTTGCTATAGATGACAATATCATCAAGGTAGACCACCACAAAACGATCAAGAAAAGGAGCAAGTACCTTGTTCATAAGAGTGCAGAATGTGGCCTGTGCATTAGTGAGGCCAAACGGCATGACAAGAAACTCGTACGATCCGTAGCGTGTAACACATGCCGTCTTTGACTGGTCTCCTTCAGTTATACGGACTTGATAGTATCCACTCCTTAGATCGAGTTTAGTGAAGTATCTTGCATCGCCCAGTTGATCAAAGAGATCATCGATCCGAGGAATAGGATACCTGTTCTTGATGGTGATCTTGTTCAGTGCTCGATAGTCGATGCATAACCGAAGAGAACCATCATGCTTCTTTTGGAATAGGACCGGCGCACTATATGGAGATTTGGAGGGACGGATATACCCTGCATCAAGTAGTTCCTTCAGTTGTTTCCTCAGTTCCTCCAGTTCTGGAGGTGCCATGCGATATGGAGCAAATGCGGGTGGTTTAGCTCCTGGCTCTAACTCGATAGCATGATCAATCTCCCTCTTTGGAGGAAGTTTCTTGGGCAGTTCAGCTGGCATGACATCCTTGAACTTGTCAAGCACCTCTTTGACTGCCTCTGGTAATGGAGTATCCTTAACCACTTCTTCCATCTTCAAGGTGGCTAGGAAGGTGGTCTCTTGCCTCTTAAGACCTTTAGAAAATTGGAGGGCAGAGATGATGTTCTTCTCATCAAACTGCCGTTTGACGGGCACGTAGTACTTGCGCTTACCTTCCCGGATGTATATGGAGTCCGAGAAAGGTTCAAGGCCAATCTTAGCCCTGTCAAGGAAGTCTATCCCAAGATAGAACTTCTTATCATCCAATGGGGCTACAATAATGTCAGCCTTTCCTTGCCACTGTTGGATCTGAATAGGAGTGTCTCGAGCAATTCCATGAATGGGAAGACTTTCGGCATTTACCCCCTTAACATACCCTTCCTCTGGGGTGTAAGAGAGACCAATCTCCTCAGCAACTTTCCTAGCCATGTAGACAAAGTCTGCTCCAGTGTCTATCATGGCTGACAAGGGTTTCTCATTAATGTGTACCTGGACATACATGCGTCCCCGATGAGGCTCCTCGCTTTTCTTCTCTAAGGCTCCAATACAGGTCATGGAGGCCAGTTGGGATTCCTCCTTCTTCTCATTATCCTTTACGAGAGAGGCAATTTTTCCCTTCTTTGGGCACTCAAAGACCCGGTGTGGACCGTTGCAAAGGAAGCATGAGTATTTGCGGGGAGCATCTTCCTTCTTGGGATGACCCTTATCGTGAAAGCGGGATGGCTTGTCTTTCTTGGGGGCATGATCACGCTCTCCCCCACCTTTGCCATTGTGGGTATTCTTCTTACCCGGTGCCTTGGATGATTCTTTCTTGTATTCAACCAAGGATTCGGCAGCGGCAACTGCAGAGGCTAGATCTTTAACGCCCCGTCTTTTGAGCTCCATCTTGGCCCAGTGACATAAACCATCCATGAAGGTAAAGAGAGCATCCTTCTCACCCATGTCTGGAATTTCCAAGAGTAGTTCCTGGAATTCTTTGACATACTCCCGTATATGTCCTTCTTTATGTTGAAGGCGGCGGAGTTTAGCCCTGGCTTCATTCTCCGCATCCTCGGGATAGAACTGTTTCTTGAGACCCTTCTTGAACTCGTCCCATGTTTGGACAGGTTCTGAGCCTCTGTTGACGTTATCACACCTGCGACGCCACCACACAAGAGCAATATCTTTGAGGAAGAGTGCAACATTGCTTACCTTATGAGCTTCCTCAGTGATACCTGCTGCTCCGAAGTATGCTTCTAGTCCCCACAGGAAGTTTTCAATCTCCCTGGCATTCCTTGCTCTATTATAGAGAGAAGGTTTGGGGATTCTTGACTTTGAGGAGGAAGGTGCTTGGCTTGCTCCTCCGTTGGCTACTGCGGCCATGTAAGTCTTCAGCTGCACCACAAACTCCTCCATTTGACCACGCAGCATAGCATTTTCCCTTTCCTGTGCCTCGAGCTTGGCTTTGAGGAGATCCACCTCCTCAGACAACCCTTTTTCTACCTCATGGAAGGCGTTCTGCATCTCTGACCTTAGCTCATCCTGCCCGGATTCGAGCCCTTCGATGCGTTGGACAGTATCTCCGACTTTATCCCCTAAGTCGGACGTGGTAGCTTCCACCAAGTCTACCCTTTCCTCCAAGGCAGTAACCATCTCCTTGGTGCTCTTATCCTTAGACTTCTTCCCAGCACCTTGTTGAGGAACAACATCGGTCACAGAAGATGCCATCTCTACTTTCGAACACGTACCTGGAACTTATGAAGAACCTGGCTCTGATACCAACTGTCACGGGCTTAGTTTTTCCTCGACGCAAGCACCGTGCGGCCTAGCAAGCTTTGCTCGAACCTGAGCTCCCGAACCTGCTAGTAAGCCTTCCAAAGACTTAACTTAATTTGAGAACTAAGAAAGCCTAGAGAGAGAAACTAGAGAGAGATGGAGAATTTGGGAGAATGCTTGAATGCTTTCAATTGCTTGGTGCCTTACAAGTGAACCCCTTGGAGGTATTTATACTAATCCACCTCCTCAATGGACGGTGGAGATCGATTCAATCCTACGGCCTATATCAACCTTCCAGAATCCTCTCTTAAAATATTATTATACATTTACACATATGAGAAATGTGTAGAGGATTTTGGAGAAAGCTAGAGAAATAAAGAATAAACTAGCATTTACAAGAGAACTCTAGAGAAATCTAGGGTTCTCCAGAGAAGACTGTGACATATGTGAGTGGGTGTGCTGTGGGTGTGCTGTGGGTGTGGGGTATATATAATACCCCACAGTACATCATTATTTTTTTTATAAAAAAAATTTTCAACACCCACCGAAAGGTAGCCATCCTTTTTTACCCCTTTTTTTTTTATTTTTTTTATTTTTATTTTTTTTAGAATTTTCTTCCATCACCACCGAAAGAAAGTAGAAAATGTTAACTCTTTTTTTTTTAAGACTTTACAATTTTTACCCAGGATTTTGATGTGGGTTTCATTTCATCCCTAAAAATAGACAAGGAATTTGATATCTTACACGAAGCATGGAAATTTCATGTTAACATTAAGAGATATCCAACATCTTCAATGGTTCCTATATTTGGTTTATTCCATGAAGGAAAGAAATTTATTTTTTCAGAAAAATAAAAAAAATAAATTATGTAAATAAAACATTGATAAATGAAAGTTTAATTTACCCCAATTTTAACAAAATCCGAAAGCATTCATATCATTAAAGCTCCTGTTTTCATGCCATGAGAACTTGTGGTTGCCATTGTTCAAGGAGTGAATACCGCATCTTTGAAACAGTAAAACCCCATAGAGTTTATTATCGCCCAAAATTGTATCGTCATTCTTCTTTCCAATCGTCTGAATCTCTGAGAAACATAGATTGAAGATCCTAATTCAATCTTTCTTGTTTGCAGCACACAGAACAGGGCAATCTCATTTATTGCTTCCTTTAATCATTCTTCGTTCCAATCATCTTCTTCAAGTATTCATTTGCTTCACGTACGATTCCGGTCTGATTCG
>JANTPZ010034631.1:0-10896 GCA_025593235.1 Vachellia pachyceras
AAAAGAGGGAGATTAGGTTGCAAGAACATTTTACCTTGTGTTAGGGAGCTTGGGTTTCTTCTTTCTTGCTTGGGGAGGGAGTATTTTCTAGAGAGAAGGGAGAGCAAATTTCAGACCAAGAGAGAGAGGGAGATGGCGTGAATGAGAGGGAAGAGAGAGGGACTTGCTAGTTTAATTTTGGCCTCTTGTAATTTGTGTGGAGCATATTAAAACTTGGGGATCAAGTAGCAAAATACTTTATCCACATTGACCCACATCTCCTTGTCTCATCCTAGCTGAAAAAGTGACTTTTCAGACCCCTTAGGCATCAGATTTTGTTGGCTGGGCCTTTGCTCGGTCGAGTTACATGATCCGGTGGCACGCATTCCGTAAAGTAACCTTTATGTGAGTAACTACCTTTTTATTTTTTCGAAGACTTTATCTCCCACATGGCTCCATTCCATAGGATTCCTTGCCTAGATGGCATCATGTCCTAGCCCATAGCATCTCCGGGTTTCCCTCGTAACTCGTCAGGATTCCTCGATTTGCGTGCAACATCGTAAAATGGGCTTTCGGCGACCAATTTGACTTAAGGACATGGAAAAATTCTATATTTGCCCTGATTCTCAAGATCTTTTCTGCTCCTCAAAATTCTTCTCAAATTTTCCGTAATTAATTTTCTAAGAAAATACTTTTTTGGGATTTTCGGGCACTGTTGTTCTCCATACAATGAAACTGCCCGCACCGGATACTGGGTAATAATTTTATTAATTACTTTATAACCCAACTAAACTTTTCTTATTTCGGGTCTCTGGCATTTGAGGACTCCGGCTACCTCAAATAATTATTTCTTAGTTGTCCTTAATTCCGAAATCGCTTAATTACGAAAATACCACCACTTATCTTACTTTCCTCATAATTACCAAAATGCCACTACATTTTCTACTTTTCCATAATCACCAAAATGCCATCACCTTTTCTATTTTTTCTTAATTTCAACTTTACCCTTGGTTGACTTTTGACATTTTTTGTCAACTTTGACTTTTGACCAAATTACCAAAATGTCCTGATTATCTGATGACATTTTGAGCCCTAGGTCTTTTAATTGAAATGACCATTTTACCCTTAGTCATTTTCACTCAGACTTCTCAAGACTAGGGACTTAGTCAATTATGATCTTTCTTTTCTTTTGGCATTTTCCTCTGTATTTTTCCTTATTTATGGTCCTTAAATTATCACATAATTTACCGATCTAGCCTTTGATTCAAGTTACAGAAATGCGGATATTACAGCTACTGTCTTAGCTATGATTTCGTCCTGACTCTTTGGACCTGAAGATCCAAGAGTGGTACAAGTATTTTCCTATGGGGTGTGCTTATTCAGTTTCCTAATTTGTTCCCTGACTTGCGTTCATAGGGTCTATAATTCACGAAGAGACATTTTTAACTGTTTGATCAATGTGTCTGTCATCTTTTCTTGTCAGTTAATTCTTCATGAGAAGGAGTTGTGGAGTATGCCTCATAGAGGTAGGAATTTTGTTGTCCGTATTTACGAATGGATTAGACGTATATTGGTTAACAATTATATATATATATATTTAATTAACGATTAAACTGCTATTGTTATTATATTTGAATGTTATCCTTCCTTGTTTATGATGTCGACTGTGATGGCTAAGAACAATAAGAATTTGTTATGCACACTCTTCTGTCTGGATCAGCTCATGGGGATAATATTTAAAAGGAATAATATATGATACATTTAATTGATCTATTTTATAACAACTTTCAATGTTGACAAAGCTTTATGTTTTTTGCTCTTACAATTCAACCGGTACACAATACACATCCATGTGCCGATTTGAGGGAGGATTTTGGTGCCATCGTCATGCTATTATAGGTGACCTTTTATCCATCAGAAGGGAAGCAAATTAATCGTCTTGGGGATGTTTAATTGATTTTATTTCTTGAAACCTTATTTTGTAGTGTCTTCCTTGTCATTCAGATGGGTAAAAGCTCAATATGTGAAATTGACTTTTGGAGGAACCATAACTATGGGGTTAAGCTAATTTGTAACATGCTTGTGACGGAGCTCAAAGTGTTTTCTTTTTCTTTCTATTTTGTTTTTGGAGTAGGGAGATGGTAGTGCGTCTGAATTTAATCCCATCAAGCCTAGCCTGAAAATTCAGCTGGGTACTAATGGACTATTTGGTTTGTTGTATATGATATTTGATGTGCCATTCGTCAATACTAGCTAGCCACCCCACAAGAGAAAGAGGAACGAAAAGGTCTGGTGCAGGATTGTAAAAGACCCGTAGTGGTTGTTATAGCCAATATGTTACAGTTCTTGATATTGCTATCTGTGTGATCTCAGGAGAAATTAGCATTAATATTTTCCCTCCTCTGATGTTATAGGATGGGAATGGATTTTTCTTCAAGATCGGGAGAAGAGCTCAACTGGAAAAGGTTATGAGATTATACTGTGGCAAACTGGTAGTGGATTTTAATTCCATTACATTTCTATTTGGTGGCCGTCTCCTTCGAGCTGAGCAGACTCCATATGAGGTATGTGTGGATTTCCTTGTCTCCATTTTCATGTAAATTGTTCTCATATTTGATTACTATTGACCATATTAATGTTTTTCCCTCATTAAAATTCGATGAGGTGCAGATGGGAATGGAGAATGGAGCTGATATACGTGCCATGCTTAATCAGTGTAACACCTCATATTTTTCCTCTATATCCTCTTATTAGATCACTCTTGGGCCTTGGATAGCTAAATTTGAGCTTTCTATGTGAACTTAGATTTTTAAATATGAAAAAAAAATGTGGTTACTATTCATATGCTATTTTTTCATATTTCTGGACCTTGAAAAATCATAATTAATTCTAGAAAAATCAAAATTGAGTGGTTCCAATTTCTAAATTTAGCTTATTAAGTGAACTATAAAGAGAAAAATACTCATTGGCCCAAAAACTTGCCCATTTGAATCAGTTTATTCCAAGATCCCATGCTGTCCAGATTACCACTTCCAGTTTTTACCTTAAAATTTGGAAAATCATATCTCTCAAAATACACACCCAAATTTTACAAACTTTATATAATTTTAAAGCTCAGGATGTGTAGTTTCTGACTGGAAGGTTTTAGTTCGTTTGGAGCTCGTTTGCTATTTTTCCTTACCACGTGAAATAGACTCATTTTTTAAGGGCCTTTGGAATCCCTTAACTTTGAAAACCAATTTTTGTTAAAATTCACCAAAACCTCTTTTTAGTTCATTAGCCTATCTCTAACATGCATGATTATTACTTTACCATTCTTGGCTACTTTTAGCTCATTTTCATGCATGCTTCATCACCCAATCATATGATTCTTCTTGTAGAGGTTTAGGTTACAAACACAACAACTTCAAGAGAGGTTATCATCTCATATATTTACACAAAATCATGCAAGCAAAGTATCATCTTCAAGCATCATTAACCTTTTCCTTACCCTTGCTTGAGCTTACACCTACATGGTTAGTTGTTGGATAATGAGATTTGGAAATCCCAATAGCAAAACTACATAATCAAAATATTGTGAATATGCATACATAACTTTAATACATGTGTATGATCATATTAACATGTGACACATCAAACCACACTTTATCAAGCATATGGCCATAGCATAAAAGTCACATTTCATACACAAACCATGCACTTTAATCATCATAAAAGTTCATGTAACATTCATAACTCATTTTCATAAACATAAGAGGAGATTAGTAGTGTTGCTACCTCAAGATCTTAGCTTTTCCTTTTTCACTTTATGGCTCTCTTGAATAACCTTCCCAATATGCTCTTAGAGGTCTCAAATCCCTAACAATCATGATATAATACTCACATAAATAGACAACCATCAAGATGCCATAAAACTTGTAAAAATACAATAAACCCCCTTTAGGTTTTTAAGAGGCCTATAAGTTCAAGGCTTGGTTTTTATGGTTCCCAAAACTTCTAAAATCCATCTCTTGGCTTTAACGTACATAAAACATCATTCTAAAGCTAATGGAACAATCAAAACAATCAAAAACTCAGTCCTTCTAATTTTTCCTTGATTGGCCGAGAAGGAAAGGAAAAGGGGAAAAATAGGTTTTCTCAAACTTGTTCATGTAACCATGTGCTTTCTTGCTTCCAAAACCCCTTTTATAACCTTGATCAACTTAAATACATCTCTTCTTATGCCAAAATAAATTTGGGCAGCACCTCCCCATAATATTGAGCCTCCATGATTTTTTTTTTACAAAACTCAAAACAACTATCAACAACCAACAAACCAGCTTTTACCCCTCAAGGAAGAACTTGCAATCATTTACCACTTTTAAAACCTTCTCTTTTCCATTTTCAACTCTTGAAATCCTAGCCATAATCTTTCAAAAGAGAGGCTCATTCAAGGAACAACTCAAGAGAAAAGGTAATAGTAGTTGCAAGACTCAAGAAAAGAGGGAGATTTGGTTGATAAAACACTTTACCTTGTGTTGTGGAAGTTTGAGTCTCTTCTTTCTTGCTAGGGGAGGGATGATTTTTAGAGAGAAGTAGGAGAAAAATATGAACAAGGAGAGAGAGGGAGAGTGGCATCCAAATGGAGGAGGAAAGAGGGAATTTGTTTACAATTACATGGTAAATGAATGAGTGGATGGTGTTAAAACTTGGGGACCAAGACTTGAAATGTTTGACGGATATGAAGCCACTTGTCCAAGCCTTATTGCTTGCTGAAAAAGTGGCTTTTGGCTTCCCCTAGATGTCTGGTTTGCTGATTGGGCCTTTACCCGGTCCAGATACTTGATCCGGTGGCACACATTTCCGTAAAGTAACATTTACGCGAGTAACTAACTTTTTACTTTTCCAGAGATTTTATTTCTCATGGGTGTCATTCCCTAGGCCTCCTTGCCTAGGTGGCGTCATGTCGTAGTCCATAGCATCTCCGCGTTTCCCTCGTAACTCGTCAAGATTCCTCGATTTGCGAGCAACACAGTAAAACAGGCTTCCGGCAGCCATTTGACTTAATGACATGGAAAAATTCTATATTTTTCCCTGATTCCCTATCTCTTTTCTGTTTTTCAAAATTCTTCCCAGATTTTCTGTAATTAATTTTCTAAGAAAATACTTTTTGGGGCTTTCGGGCACTATTGTTCTCCGTACTTTGAAACTGCCCGCATCAGACACCGGGTAGTAATTTTATTAATTACTTTATGACCCAACTAAATTTTTCTCAGTTCGGGTCTCCGGCTTTTGAGAACTCCTGCTACCTCAAATAATTAGTTCTCAATCGTCTTTAGCTTCGAAATTCCTTAATTACGAAAATGTCATTACTTATGTTATTTTCCTCATAATTACCAAAATGACACTACCTCTTCTTGTCTAGAGGCATTTTCCTTTCTATATTTTCACATCTATGGCATCAAATCATCACATGATTTACCGGCTTACCCTCTATTTCCACTTACAGGAATATACGGATATTACAATCAGACAGGACGTTCTGTTGCCTAATGGGAGTGGAGATCTTTCCTCTTGCCTTATTGTAAATATAGACTTGACGTTGATGCCTAATAAGATGTATCTTACATCAACCTACTACTATGATACTGCTCTTGCTACTTGAGTTTGTAGGGTTCATGCTTTCTCTGTCAATGTAATTATTGAGTGGCTATCACAATGATGCTGGTGAGATCTGATAACTTATGGGTTGCTTTATGTACTATCTTTGTGCCTCAGCGGGCAGGTGTATGAAATGGTTTTATTGAGGATTAGCTTGCTTTCGGGTTGCATAATTAACTATCTTCGTGCCTCAGCAAGCAAATGCATGAATTGCTAGTTTATTGATCATTGGAGATTTAAGCTTGCCTTCTTGTTGATGTGGGGAAGGATATCATCGATGCTTAATATTATATTGGATATGTGAATAAGCTGGATTTGGTAAATATTAGCTGGTTATGTTTGGTATGGTTGAGTGCTGACCAAAGAGATGAAATATAGTCCAGAGAAGGAGACGGGGCTGAAGTTATTTCTCGTACCATGGACTTCCATTTTTATTCTCTTTTCTTGGTTCTAATTATCGGCAGGTACATGGTGAGGGAATATGGAAAGACGATGGAAGGGCATGGCTTTGATAAAAATTCCTCGTGATTTGATCACTTGCCCTTCCCTGTTATTGGATTCTTTGGAGGACTTGACCAAAATTTGTTTTTGAAGATGTGTTAAAATGTTACTTTTGGCATTATACTAGCGGAGGATGGGTTGAGCGGAAGAGTGCTTTAGCATCCGAAGAATAAAATTGCCTTCATTATGAGTATGTTTGCATGTGTGTGGTTTAGGAAACAAAATGTCACCTTTAAAACGTTCAAAACTAAAGAAAGTTAAAAGATATATAAGCTAGAGAAAGTTGTTTTAAATTTTTTTGTTTGGTACAAAAATTTTAGGAAAGGGTTAGATTTATCCAAGGCATGTAACTCAATGTTCACTAGGGTCTATCTTGTGGTTATGGAGCATGAAAAGCATGCCCATTTTTCATATGTCCTTAATAGGTAGTTTTGTCCAACATCACTAAATAGTGGAGATGTCTTTTCTAACCCTTCAACTGGAGTTACACTTTAACAACACTTTCCGGGATTGAATCCAATCTATTCATGAGAATATCCGATCCCTTCGTCAACTGAACCTAAGGATGAGGGGTAGTTTTTAAACTTTGATTTGTTGTATTAGTTTTAAACTTTGATTTGTTGTGTTAGGAGAAGTTAATCTCTTGCGCTATTGGTGTAAACCTGTTGGTTGAATGTTACCTATCCCGGAGTTTGATGCCTACTGGGTTGGGCTTATTAGGGCTTGCTTGGAACCTATCATGAAACATAGATTTTGATGCAAAATCATATAATTTTTTGGAGAAAATATTATTTTGCTTTGAAAAAAAGAGAAAGCTAGATTGATAAACAATTAAACAACATTTTGGAGTAAATATTTATGAGTATATACCATATAATAACGACAGTTGTGATATTATACATTGAATTTTCTCCCCCTGAGTATTTAAAATTTTTTATCAATAGCATTTAAAAGTGGTTAATTTGAGGTTTTAAAAGAATGGGAGTGTCTTGTATTTATCATTATTTTATATGGAAATTCCTCAATAATATCAAGAAAATCCGTGTCGTGACTTTAGAAATGAACTGTACATTTTGGAAACGCCGACAATAATTTGTTGAAGAATCTTACTATCTTTTTTTAATAAAGAATCTTACTATCAATATATCTATACATATACATATATATATCAATGTTATAAATTAATCAATTAAAACGTTATTTTTGCGGATATTTTTATATATGTTTAATATCAACCCCCAGAAGATTGGTTTAACACTGAATGGCAAATGTGATATCTAGTTTTCTTAGAAACCAAATCATGTGATTCGTAGATTTTTATTTTGATCCACCATGTGGTTTATACTGACATGTATTGATGATAATGTTATAATTCTAAAGTTCAAAATACAAATTTTTCAAAATGTTAGACGAAGTTTGAGATAATAAGTGGCATTATATGTTATAGTTAAATGTTAATTATATGTATAAACATTTTCAAAATATGTGTTATAATTAAGTAATTTATTTAACATTTTTAATTTCTCTAAAAATCAACTAATGTGATAAGCATACTTTACTAAGCAGATATGCATGGGCGTGCTATAATTAGGTGAAGTGGTTGTTGCAATGTCAAATTAAATTATGTTAAAGCATACATTTGGTTATCATCGTAAAACCAAACATGTAATTAGGGGCCACTTGTTACGGTGAAAATTAAAAAAGGAAAAGAAAATAATTCCATCGGTCAAAGGTGTTTGGTGGCTATTTTTTCTGTTAACCTATTTTCCAGTTGCGTTGGATTTTCCCTTATACATGGTAAAAGGGCTTCCCACCTATTTTGGTAACAATCCATTCAATCAATATTTTAATTTCACACTGTGAAAGTAAATGGCAGATCTGAATTTGAAATCCAAATTTTGATTTTGTACAAATAGAGCCTAAATTTTAATTTCACTCCGAAATTGCTAAATAACTAAAATATAAAATATTTAAAATAATTTTAAATAAATATACATCCTAAATATTTCTATAACTTCTCATATTATTCATTATCCATTTTTATTCACGCGTTACCAAATATGTTAGTCTTTGAGGTGCCAATGAATGTGTAGTTCTCATATTATCCATTATCCATTATTCCCCTTTGTTGAAACTATTTTATTTGAGTTTTTTTTCATTATATTAAAAAGATTTAGGTCTCTCTCATTACTCATTTACCATCTTTATCATCAAATGATTGGTTTGGGTGCATATTTTTTTTCTTATTAAGTTCAACCCCTGCCTTTTCCTCAGCCACAATACAATTTGCCACTTGCATGAATCATAAGACTGCATTTTCGTATTTGGCTCTTGAAAACTTCTGTGCAAACAATAAAACCTAAATGGCTGACCTTCTTTTATAAGACTGCTATTATGGAAGCTTTTTCTTAAGTCACTTGTTTTATTTTTAAGTTTATTTGTATATTCTAGCTAAAAACTGCTATCAATTGTGCAACCTCCCGAAATGATTTGTTGACTATTAGAGATGTCCTTGAAGTATCTTCTGATATGTACAAGAAAGACTTGAAATAATGTGGCAGGTTATGTCCAGGGCCATCATATTTCTCTATCTATTTGGGAGGAGCTACGGTATGTACTGCATGTTACTATTTATTCATGGTTTAATCATCAAGAGTTTAGTCGCATAATAATCATTTGTTGTATCATTACATGGATGCAATTAAATTCTCTTTCCATTGCACATAGCTTATGTTTTTCCTCTTTGCTTTCCTTTGTTTGTTTGAGTCATGAATGATTTTAATTTTTAACTGTAATACTTTTAGCAAATTTTCACTTAAGCAATCAACTGGCTGACTATAGCTTAAATTTCTAGCATAATGTCTTTAAAGGGCGAGAAATATATGAGACTTGTCTGTAATATTAGTTTCCACTTTCTAGTATAAGATGATGTATGTTAAACGGGCTGCCCGTTACCCATTCAAAACAACGCCCATTTATTTTCAACCCGTTTAAAAGAGGTTAAATTGGTTGATGCATAGATACATGTTAGCATTTAAACGGACGGGTAATGGGCGGGGGCACAGGCTGCCCAATCTGCTCGTTGCTCCCCCCTAATTTGATTGATAAATGCTCAATAAGGGCACTATGGTTATTTGGTCATTTTTTATTTATCTTACTATCATTTTTAACCTATCAAATAAAAAATTTTCAATCAAGTCATTTTTCATTTGCCCGTTACCAAATATGTTAGCACTTAAAAATGTTCCATTCCATTAATTTCATTTAATTCAATTCTATTTCTTTCCATGGGAATAAATTCTTTACCCCAAACGGGGCCTGAGTTAGAATGCGGTGACATTTTACCCTCCATATGTTGAGAGATCAGTCTCGGGCTCTCATAAGGGAATATTCAAAGTTGTTAAGAAATTATTGCTCCATTCCTAAATATATTATATGAGTAAGAGTCAAAGAGGAGGGGAGGGGATTTCGTGAGAGGGTGATAAACAAATGAAAGCAAAGAGTTTGACTTGGAGGGTTTGATGTGGAAGATATTGATATGAGAATTCATAGGGTTTAAGAAAAAGAGACGGGTACAATAACGATCGAGTTTGAGAGTATAAATCAAGTCGCAAAGGTGGGTGAGGTTAATTTCAACTGCCAACAACAAAACATGAATGGATGGTTAAATCTCTGATGAGCTTCTATTCACCCAACACCACCCAAAAAGATGACTTACCTTTTGTTTGGAGCCATGCTTTAACTCTCTATCTAGGATGTCACCCTCATGCCTGATGGCTTATCCGGTTAGACATAACATGTGCGGTATGTACTGAATATGTCACTGGTTTAAAATGTTTGGCTGAAATCTGAATAGAGTTACGAGTCCACTCTCATGTGAATTATTAGACAATAGGAGAGCTGGCAATACAAGATGTGACGGGTTCATGTTGGCATTTTAAAATTCATGGGTAGACGAGTTTTCCAGTTTAGACGGCTTCTTAGCCCAACATGGTGGTCTCTAGTCGTTTGAAGGCCAAATTTAATACTCAAAATTATGTGACTAGTGGCAAAATCCTAAGATCGATCTCAAAAGAGCTTTAGTTGTCTCTTGAGTACTTAGATAGCAATTAAATTCAACAACTTAAAGGATGAACTTAAATTGGTTTGACTATTCTGAATGCGCAGTAGTCTCTATCTATTCTTTGTTTTGTTTTCTTGTAAATCAAATTGAAATGTAATAGACTAAACTATGCAAGTAAATCGGTATGTAATTTGCTTCCCAGGAATCATGATTTCTGCCTTCATTATCTTCTAAACTCCTATGAGTCCTCTGTATCAGGTTACTAGTGTTTTCTCACATTATCTTACAAACAGATATCTATTTAGATGTTCAGCCACTTCCAAGACAATGTGAAAAATGAGGCTTCTCTGCTGATAGTTCTGCAAGTCTTAAAGCTTCCTCAATTTTGTCCCTCTGGTAGTCACATAAATAATAAGAAAAGAATCACACAGGATTTTCTATTTATAAAAAGGAAAAGGAATCCACGAGGAGAAAAGAGATGTTAAACGAACCAAGAATGGGATCAGATAACACTAGGAAAAAGCATTAAAAATATTATGCCCCCGAATCTCTGTAAACTGACTTTTACATAGGAACGTAGTCATTTAGTCCACTGCAAGTGCCTGAAGAGAGTCACATAATTTAATACCTGAAGAAGGTGTCGAAGTAGGCAGTGCAATATTGTTTGTTCTTGAGGAGTTGGTTCAAAACATGGAAATTCTGTGCTTGCTGAA
>JANTPZ010034635.1:0-10198 GCA_025593235.1 Vachellia pachyceras
TTTTGAAAAGTGATTTATGTTTGAGAAGTTATTAGCTTTTACGAATTCCGAGGCAAAAAAGTTTGTAGGAAAGAAGAAAGAGAAAGAATGAAAAGTAAAAAATATGGAAGAGACGAAAGAAAAAGTAGGAGGAGGAAAGAGAAAGAAAGAAAAAGTAGAAAAGATGAAGCAGAAATAAAAGAAAAGGTAGGAATAATGAAATAAAAATAATGAAAAAGTAGGAAAGAGGTAAGAGAAAAGAGGAAAAAGTATTAAAGTGAAAACCTAGGTTTCAAACCGAGGTTTTATAACTAAAATAATTCTTCTATAAACTTTTTATGCTTGGACAAAACCTATATTTTAGGGTAAAACCTAAGTTTTGAAATCGAACCTAAATTTCAAGAAGAGAATGTAAACAAGCCCTTAGTTCGGTTACACTCTTGAATGGAGCAGGACTCCAAGTTCACTCGGGTCTTGTTGAATAATGGAGAAGTTAATTGAATTGAATGAGCATTGGTTCCGATTAAGAATACGGTGAATAAGTATTTTTATATAAATCGAGATAAATATATAAAGAAGATTACAGATTGTAAAACAAACTTTTAAACTTGTGAAGATGTTACCCAAGGGATTATGATTTAGGAATGAATTCACCCCTCCTCAATCACGGCTCTGACATCCTCTTTATTACTGGTCGGGTCCCTTTCTTTTGCCACATCCCATCACTTGCTTCCTCCCCTTTTCCTTTCTTTTAATATCTTCTTTATTTTCTGGTTTACATATATATACACAATTGAGGTGTTTAAAAAATTTTTTAAACATTTCAAACGTATATTTAACAGTATTTTTTTATAAAATAAAATAATTTAGATATTTATCTTATAACTAGTATACATACTTCTCTGATATTTTTCTAAATGGGTGAAGTATTTCATTCCAACCGCCACTCCTTAATTAATTTTCTCCACCTGATGTAAAATTATAACCCCCATGTCCTGGTAATTTATGGCTGCCAATTATGATGGTTAAAACCATAGTTATGAAACCGGATTGGAAACCAGCAAACTGGCCTCCAGTCCGATCAAAGTTGGTTGTTTGACCCCATGTTAGACCAATTCGGCTACTTCTTTAAACAAAATTTTATTTTTTAAAAACTAAAACACCGATTTTTTAAATTTGAAAGGTAAAAAAATAAAACCTCTTTTCCACACAGGCTCACTATCACGTTTTCATCTATTCATCTTTTTTTAATTAATTTTACAAAAGGATGATTTTTTTTAAAATTTTAAATTTGAAAGTTAAAAAATAAAAAATAGAACCCCTTACCATATATATATTTTTTGATATTTTGTTATGATCAATATTTTGAAACTGTAAATAATGTTGGATTATAGATAGGTTATAAGTATATGATGGATTTGATAATTGTTATTTTGTTAGTAATTGAATTTACTAAATTTTTTGAATTTTGAATTTTAGATAGTTTGATTATGTCAACACTATGATAAGATTTATTTTTAAATTTTTTCTCACCGATCTAACCCCTAGTTTGACTCCAATCCGATCCACCGTCTTGTTTGTTTCTGTCACTGGTCTGGGTTTGACAACCTTACTTAAAACGCACACCCAATTGTAGGTAATGTGTATTTCTTCTTTCTTTTTTTTTTTTATGACAGGTCATGTATATTTCATACATGCGTAATTTTTAATCAATTAATATGAAAACTTCTTAAAAACTGATTGTGTAGGGAATGCAATTGGATGACAAGTTGTATACAATGGTACATACATTTAAATTTTTTTTTCTAAAAACATGCAAAGAAAGGCCATGAATATTAATACGCCTATCCTAATGGTTGACTTTTGAGCTGATCCCTAAGTTGCAGATGGAAATAGCCCCTTCCCAAATAATAGTGAGTTTAACCCTAGCATTGCATAGATTGTCAGATTACATAGAATCTTTTACTTACTAACTAAAATATCTCCTCTTTTGTATGTATTACTTCATTCAGTTGATTGAGGACTTGCTTTTATCAACTCTGTCCAAACAACATTAATGCAATTTGTTTGGAAAGAAAACATACGCTATATATACATATATATTGAAGAAAAATCCCAAAGCACTTGTAGCTTTTGTATGTGGCCGTCCCATCTCTAGTTTTTCTCATCGTCCCATGTCACGTATAATAATGCTCACCACCAGGTTAATCACCATTTCATCTCTCGTTTCTTTTACGCACACAGAGATATATATATATATATATATATTTTTTTCTTTCCTTCCAAAGTGACCAAAAGATTATATTAACTCTTAATTTAAACTCAACCTCACTGAAAAAACTATAAAAACCAATAAACTATTAATTGAAATAATAAAAGGCGTCATCTCCGTAAAAAGGAGGATGTGGATTTCAATGTCGTATATGTAAGATGTTGGAATAATTCAACAATATGCCACATATTTCACTTATGTGTGGGTGCTATTATTTCTTATCCCGACCCGAGTATAAAATGATCTACTAAGGTATAAGGAATTAAGTGGGCTCAACTAGGTGTCATGGATTAAAATATACTGAGGCCCAACTTGCAGGCCCGTGTTCATTGATGGGCTGAATACGGGGCCATCTATAAATTTAGGGCTATGGTCCCCGGGTTAGCCAAGAGGTTTTCATTTGGCTGTCTCACTTCCCCATCCGTCGGTTTCCTCTTGTCCCTTGGCGATAACCTGGTTGATTTAGCCCTTCCGTCGTACGCATCCCTTTCCGTCAAACGCATCTATGGATCTAGGTATGCTTCCGCAATGCTTTAATCTATTTCAATGAACTTGTATGCTTCAGAAATCCCAACATAAGACACTTTGGGAGAGATTATAATTTAGCTCTAAACCTCTAAAATAATTGGTTAAAAATCTAAAATGGTTTGAAGAAACCATTTATAACTCACTTAAAAAAACACTTTTAAAAAAAGATGTTTAATGTTTTTTTTGTTTTCCGCCCGGTCTCTGGAGCTTCGTCCCGACTAATCCGAACCTGACCCGCGTCGCACACCTGAAAATCGTGGGTGAGTCTCCTAATGATGGCTAATGCATATACAAAGACTCAAATTCAAGACCTTACTTAAGCTGAAACAAGACGCTTACCACTTGATCCAACCAACTGTAGATGTTTAATGTTATCTCAAGTGCAATTTCCAACAACAAATCCGAGGACCTGATGAATCATGGGCCCAAATATCCTGTTTTGGGCCCAAGATGGGTTTGTCAAGGGGTTAGTCTTTCATAAGATAACGAATCAATATTTAAATTTCAATTAGAAGAGTTCGCCACATACATAAATGTTCTGTGGTCCCTCAATTAGGATTGCATCCGAATTCTTAAAAAATTTGGATTGTATCCTTAGAGCCTGTTTGGATGTGGGTTGAAAATAGCTTTTACAGATTCTGAGGTAAAATCTAGGTTTTGGAGAATAGATTTTGGAAAATAGCTTTTACAGATTCCAAGGCAAAAAAGTGGGTAGGAAAGAGGAAAGCAGGAAAGAGAAAGAAAGAAAGAAAGAAAAAGTAGGAAAGAGAAAGCTTAGGTTTCAAACTGAGGCTTTGTAACCAAAATAACTTCTGGAAAACATTTTTTTGCTTGGACAAAACCTTGGTAAGGTTTTGAGGTAAAACTTATGTTTTGAAACTAAACCTAGATTCTAGAATGGGTTACCAAACCGCCCTTAATTTCTCCATGATCTGTTTTTCTTTTGGCATACAATTACAGGTATCTCCGCACATCGGACCACCATGATTAAGCCCAATTCGTTAGTAAGGGTGTGAGTGTAGTATGATAAACCCAGTTTCATAGTTGGAGATCTGCGTCGTCTTAATGTGCCGTATCCAAACACGGCCCCAATGCTTCGCGGTTGGAGCAGGTGCCCGCCATTGCCATTGCCCACTCTGAAGATGTTATCATCGTCGTCACCATCTTCTTCTGCTGCCTGTGAAAGTAGGCGACCCTCCTTTCCCAGAACCCCTTCTTCAAATCCCGGAACCTCACTGTCTCATCTCCATCCTCTGTCTTCAAACTCTCATGCTAGCTCTCAAAGAATGACGCTATCGACCAGCTGCTTTGGGATCAGCAGCCCCATTTCCATATCCGGAAAACCCGATTTGGAAATCCAAGATCCCCAATCCGATGACCCTCAGTCACTTGTGGTGGTGTCTTTCTACAAGTTTGCGGATTTCCCTGACCACGCCAACTTGCGGAAACCCTTGAAGGCACTCTGTGAAGAACTGGTACTTCTTCTTCTGGTCCTTATAATGCTCACGCATCCTTGTGCTTTCTTTTCTATTGGAAGCTCAAGACCTATTTGAATTCCGAGTGTTCGCAGTACTTATATCTATTGATTTTAAGCACAAACTCAGGAGACAAACTCTTTTTGATCTTTATCCTTGTGGTTGGGATCAAATATCAGAGTGATGTTATCTCTAGTCATACTTTTTATACATTTTGAAGACTCTTTTTGGAATCCGGAGTCATTTTTCACTGTTGGAACCTCGTTGTTTCTGATACTCCTCAATCACATTTTTCTTTTGCAAAGCACGTTTGTCCCCAAAACCTATAATACAAACACACACAGTAGAAGATATGAGGATTCAAGGATTTATGAGTGGTTGGAACTAATGCATTGGCGATGTTACAAATTTCACACTCTTTCTGGCTTACAGTATTTATTTTAAGGGCAACAATACTTTGAAATTATATTTTTAACTCAAACTTTTAGAATGTAGAGGTCTGGTTTTTTATTTATGGAATTTTTTTCTCTGTTCATAGATTATATATGCCGTGGGATTTTTTAGTAGTCTGCCTGGGACTTGAATTATCGTAATCAGTGTGCCTCACCAACCTGAACCTATTCAGCGCGTTTCAGGGGGTATCATTCTTGCGCCTGAAGGAATCAATGGCAGCATATGTGGCACTCGCGAGTCAGTGGAGAAAGTTCTTGCGTTTGTACAAAGCGATAACCGTCTTAAGGGTCTAAGACAATTGGAATCACCTGTGAGTCCGGAGGAAGAAGCTATTCATCATGGACATAGTGCCAATTCTCCTCTTGCTGCAGGGGAAGATGCACCTTTCCGATGGGATCATGTGAGGGTTAAGTTGAAGAAAGAGGTAAATCATTCACAGTGCCCAGGGAATGAAAAAAAACTTCATCAAAGATGGATTTACAAGGAGTATGACCGTGTTGAATTTAGGTATCTTATCATTTTTATCTGCTCTTATTTCCTTTTGCTTGTTGCTGACAGATTGTTACGCTTGGGATGCCTGCTGTATCGCCTATTGAAAGGGTTGGAAAGTATGTGAGCCCAAGAGATTGGAATGCATTGATCAGTGACCCAGACATAGTGAGCATCTTACTTTGTAGTATTCTTATTCTCCACTTAACCTTATAAGCTGTAGGAACTAGTTTTTATTGAATATGTTTGCTTTTTCTGAAACTGTTTGAATTCTTAATTACACTAAATATTTGGCTATGTTTGGTTTAATGACAAGTAAGCAAGGAGTGTAATGGTCAATTTGGGGCAAATGTTTTCTATGAGATTTCCCCCTTTAGGATGACATGTAATGCCAAAGGAAGTGCACCATGGTCCCTCCCTACCACTTGAAACCCAAATCATTTTTTGTCCTGTAAAATTGTTTCCCCCCCCCCCCGCGTAATTATTCTTACAATTTATCTTTATTTTCTCCTTCCGTTCTGCACATTAAAAAGTTTTATCACTAGTTCCAGACTGCAAATTGTATGTCTCCAGTGTGGTTGAATAAACATTTTAGCAATTCAGTTTATGTGAAATTTTGAACATTATCAGGAACCAGAAGGATAGCTATTGGCAGACATGGTATTGGCATTTTATTTACTAGATGTGCAAAACTGCCCCTTACCACATTTGTATGTCTAGGTGGTGATTGATGTCCGGAACGATTATGAAACCAGGATAGGAAAGTTTAAAGGAGCTGTTGATCCATGTACAGCATCATTTCGTGAATTCCCTTCTTGGGTGGAGGATCGTTTTGAGCCTACTGGAGACAATGGTAGGCCCGCAACAGTTGATGCAAACAATTCAGGTGAAAGTGTAGAAATAGAAAAGGGAACACAAACTCCTGAACATATGCCACGTGTTGCAATGTATTGCACTGGAGGTATTCGATGTGAGAAAGCTTCAAGTTTGCTCCTCAGTAAAGGTTTCAAAGAGGTGATTGTCCCCCTCATTCTATTTTCTGATTATTTGTGAAGCATCATTGGGTGTTGAAAGCTTATATTTATTAAAATTCTCGGGGCCCTTTTGGTTCGTGACTTGTTACCTACTATTATCTTTGTTGTGTTTCTGTTGTCATGAAGTGTACTTTTTAAATACAACAGCATTTCCAACACTGACAGCAAGGCAATTGCCTCCTATTTTTAGCTCTTATGGTATGTCCTTGGCTCTTTCAATCACATTAGTTTCTCTGTTTTATTAATACGATCAAAATATCCAATTATCCTTCTTGTTCTAAATTTATGCAGTAACTCTCGTGTTGATTGATGTTCTTATTTTTATTTCATACTTCAATATGATTATTGATTACATCATACTCCTATTTTGGAATCTCGTAGGTCTATCACTTGGAAGGTGGAATTCTGAAATATCTGGAGGAAGTGCCAGAAACAGAAAGCCTGTGGCAGGGTGAGTGCTTTGTGTTTGACAAGCGAGTCTCAGTGGACCATGGCTTGGTGCAAGGAAATTTCAAGCTATGCTATGGTTGTAAGCAGCCTGTGAGTGATGCTGACATGGAAGCTCCAGAATATGAATACGGAGTTTCTTGCCCGCATTGTTTTTCACAGAAATCAGAGGACGAGAAGGAGAGGGCTCGAGCTCGGCAAAGACAGTTTGAGAGGTGGGGAATCATAGGCGGTCCAGACAAAGGTCGCCCGACAAGTAAACCGGATGGTGTTAGTAGGAAATCTGACCAGCTTTCACGTTCAATATAACTATGATCAGACAAAAAAAAATGGTGGTTTACTTTCATTTCTGCTCGCTCTCTAATTCTTGCAGAGTGAATTGAACTTGTAGATGTACGTTTAGTATGATTTTTCTTCCTCGGAACAATTTGTCCCCTTTGAGCCTGAGAAGCCTCACTTTTGGCATTTTATGCTGTGAGTTGTAACTGATCAGTTCAATATGAACTCCACTGTACGGATTTACTTGTTTAATTACAATTGCTTTCACCGTTCCCCTACTGTCCTGATTCCTAGTGAACCCTGAATTTTGTCGATGTTCTTATTTTCCTTTGGTTCTGGTTTTCATGTTGACCTTTTGTTACGGTCCGAAAAAATTGTGGGTTTTTTAATGAATTATTTTATACTGCAAGTGGAAAGCGAACAAAAGCTTCAAGTACAACTAAGTTAATTGACCTGGCAAAAAAAACAATTAAGTTAATTGAACGTGCAACTTTGCATTGGTTTGTTTGGGAATTTCAGCTGCGAAAAAGGTTTCTTGGTTGAACACATGCATCTTCCTACTAATAATTATGTTCGAGACATCATCATACATGGACATTTCTCTTAATAAGGGTTTGAACTTTGGACTAGTCCCTTAGACTATAATTAACCGTGTTGGTGAAAATGGGTTGTTCTAAGTTCAATGATACAAGTGAGATTCATTAATTAGAGCCGTATGTTTCAGCAAAATTAGGGAATGTAAAGGAAAATAAGAGATTTTCCTACGCCAAAACGTGTTTGAAGTCAACTTTTCTGGCAACTCAAATTCCAGTAGAAGGTTGAAATTCCATTAAACGTGGGAACCGCGCTTCCCACAAAAAAATGGTGTAATCCAATGATGAAAATGACCATTGACCTTTATATCCCTGAAAACATGAGCTACTGGTTCTTGATCGTAGTTAGACGACTTGAAACATCTTGGTAGTAGAAGCTTGAGTTGGTTCTCAGTCCTTGTTATCATTCAGTAAAAATGAGGTTGGAAGGGTTGCCGAGTGGGATGGTGGTGAGAAGAGTTCATCCAATTGGAATGGATTTGCATTCCTTCACTTCCTGTTCTACGTAGCCACCTCTTCTGCTCTCTCGTTATTACATTCTCTGTGTTTCTTTGAATCTCATACTCTCCACTGCCATTTATGGTCACTATATCTATTGTTCTCCTTGTTTAATTATACCTTGTATATTGATTTGAGTTTGTGTATCGACTCTCCCTTATTACCATATGCAGACAATGCTCCTTCCCAAGAAGCTTATTCATGATCTTGAAAGGAATAGTAGAGATTTCTTATGGGGTAGTAATGAGGAAGAAAGGAAAATGCACCTTGTCTCATGGGAGACTGTCACGAAGGATAAGAAGAACGGTGGGTTGGGAATCCGTGATCTTCGCAAACAGAATGAGGCCTTCATTATGAAGCTTGGCCGGAATTTCCTGAATAACAAAGATGTTTTATGGGTCAGAGTTCTTAGGTCAAAGTATAAATGTGGAAGCCAAGATATGCCTAAATTCGCTAAGAAACAATTGTCATCTCTTAGTTGGAGTATCTGTGATATATGGACTAAATTCAAAAGAGGAGTTGGAGTTAAGATGGGCAATGGTAAGAGGGCTAATTTTTGGCTGGACAATTGGTCAGGGATGAATGAGCCACTGATTAACTTGATTTCGGGCCGCGAGCAAATGATTGCCTCCAAGGAAAGGATAGTGGATTATGTAAACTCGAATGGAGATTGGGATATTTAGAGATTGAGTAGCTGGCTTCACTCTCAGATTATTGAATGCATCTTGAGTGAAAACCCTCTGTGAGGAGAGAGGAGAGGATGTATATTATTGGAAACTATCTACTTATGGTTGTTTCACTGTTAGTTCTACATATGATTTCCTTTTTGCAGTTATTCACGAAGAAGAGGAGAACTTTTGGAGGAAGTTATGGAGATGGCAAATACCAAAGAAGATAAAGGCTTTCATGTGGCTTTTCTCCCACGGTAGGGCTCACATGGCCCAACTCAGAGCCAATAGAGGGATTGAAGGAGCAACATCATGTCCTTTTGCGTGGTAGCAAGATGAGGATTTAATGCATCTCCTAAGGGATTGTCAAAATGCTCAGGATAGATGGATGTCTATTGTCCATCGGTCAAAATGGGCAATATTCTCAACTCTACAAGGAGTAGACTGGATCCGTTGGAATATAAACAATGAGGTGAGGAAGCAGTATACTAAAAGAACCTAATGGGCTACCTTATTTGGGTATACTTTTTGGGATATTTGGATGAACACGTGCAAGAAACTCTTTGGTAGGGAGGATATTGAGGACTACCTTTGATGCCTAACCTAGCCTGTTTCGAGTCTGTCTATACCAGGACCTAAAATCCAAGTACGCCTTGTGTAGTAGGCCCCGAGGGCAAGTGCAGAAAACTACCTAATATAGGAGCGACTTCTATAAATTGGAGACTGATGCGTCTGTTCTGAGTTCTGGGAGGTGTGGCTGTAGAGGCATCATCCGAGGTGAAAACAGTAGCTGTGTATGTGGATATAGCTGTAAACTTACTTCGGTACCAATAGCAATAACAGAGATGATAGGCATAATACATGGCTTATACCTGTGTTGGAGTAGAGGTTTTAGTAAAGTCGAAGCTAGGACAAACTCTATTGAAGCGATTAACTTGATGCTTCGTAGATGCTCGATGGACCATCTGTTCATAGATATTATCTTTGAAGGTCAATCCCTACTGATTAGGAATTGACAAGTCGTAGTTATCCATGTGATATTAATGAGGTAGACAGACTAACAAAATTAGCCTACGATATTATTGGAAACTTTTGTATATTTCATCAACACCCTTTTCATATCCATGAAGGGGGTAGGGCTCGAGTTTGAAGGGTCATAGGCCCCTTGAACTTCTCGGATAATTAATACTATTTAGTATTATTAAAAAAATTCTTTCTAACGTCATTATTAGTATAAAGTCAGCACATCATTTACTAGCAAAAAAAAGTCAGCATATCATGTGCCTAGTGTCACAAGTCCCACATCGGAGAGGCTCGGGAGGGTGCTGGGCTATATAAAGCGGGACGCTGCGCACCCCTACGACACGTGTTTTGGGGGAGAGGGTAATGGTCCCGTGACAAGTGGTATCAGAGCCAGCCCTGAGCCTTCGGGATGAAGCCGCACGCCGCACGCCCGCTGCACGCCCCTGTCGGCGGGGAGAGA
>JANTPZ010034636.1:0-11149 GCA_025593235.1 Vachellia pachyceras
AATTAATATAAATACTGTAAATAAAAAAATTTGTGTAGAATATTAAAATGAAATAACAATAATCTCCAATCTTAACCATGGAACCCGATGTAAAAAAATAATCTGTAAAAGAATATCTTTAATTCCATATAATGGTTTAGATTATCATAGATATATGGATCAAATAAAATATAATAGAAGAAGAAGAAGAAGAAGAAGAAGAAGAAGAAATTTCTAAGATGACGATAAGGAAATACTCTCTTGGTAGAGCTTCGTGCTGATAACGTGTTATAAAATAAAATAGTTGGAAAGTAGAAGAAGAGAATAGTAGAAGAGGAAATTGAAAGAAGAAGCAAGAGATCATATCTCATTCCATATGATTCCAAGTACATCTAACCATTTGCTTTACAATCCTATTTATAGGTACTAAACCCTTCCAAGAGTTACAATGCCATAAACAAAAGAGTTAACCCATATTATGATACAACATAAAGGAATAGGAGGTTATGATCTTTATGGCATTAAGCATGAGAATAATAAGGGGTGGGAGGTTATGAGATTTGGCATTTAGAGGGAGAGGATCCTAAGTGGAATCCAAAGGGTTTTATGGACATCCACATCTATATATATAATTTTATAACATGAAGTATGATTTACAAAACTTTTTCCTGGTTAAATGTGTGTGGACAAGACAAGAAGACATGTGACCAAAATAACGAATTATAATATATACACGCTTCGAACGCGATTTTGATATCTTATGTTTTTATTTTAAAATTATTCAACTTAAATGCAATTATATTTTAATTATTAAATCCACATTTACAATATTTTAGATGTACCTTGTAAAACATAAGGCCTGCTTGGGAGCTCCAATGGAAATCTAGATTTTCTTTCAAGTATTCACATTTTTAAGAGATAAAAATCAGGTTTAAAATTCAAGTTTTGAAAAAATTATTTTCTTATCAAATCACATTATCTCTCCTAATAAATTTTTTATTTTGTCTTTTCCTTTTTTACTCTTCCATCTTTTCTACTTACTTTTTACTTCAAACTCCGTAAAAATCAACAACGGTTCTAAATAGATTAAACTTCATGGACAAAAACACAATTTTAAAACTATAGCGACAAAAATCCAAATTTTAAAAAAAATATGAAGATCAAAAGTTATGTGTACGCATGCAAATATGTTCTGAAAGTTCTTGTTCAGATACAATATTACCTTAAAAGTTTTTTATTAATACGTGCCGTTAGTTTCAAAACATAGTAATATTGCCTCACTCCATATGAAAACGGTACGGAGCTCTCATCATTTTTTTAAAATATAAGATAATATTACTTTATTTTAACATTTTGGAACACTATTGACTTCAAAAAAAAATCCTGGAGCAAACATGCACATGAGTAAAAAAGTTAGTACCGTACAGAAAATCGGACCAGTGACTGTACCAGATAAGGTAATGGGTTAAGGGTCAGTGGTTCAGACCGGAGTCAAACCGGGGGTCAGACCGGTGAGGAATAAAAAAATTAAAAAAAATAAATTTTGTAACACATTGACACAATTAAACTATCCAAAATTAAAAATTTCAAAAATGAAGTAGTAAATTCTATTATTAATAAAGTAATAATTACTAAAATAATCATATATTTGTAGCTTATATATTCTCTGACATTATTTATAATTTTGAAATATTTATTCTAACAAAATACGATTCTTTTTTATTTTTTAATCTTCAAATTTGAAATTTTAAAATAATTCATCCTTTTTAAAAAACTAATTAAAAGGAAGATGAGTAGATGCAAACGCAATAATGTGCCTGTGTGGGAAGAAGTTATGTTTCTTATTGTTTTAACAAATTTAAAAAATTATTATTTTGTTTTTTAAAGGAAAATTTAAAAAAAAGAAGAAAAAAGTCCAACCTGATCAACCTACTAACCCGATCGGGTTGATCCCGGTTCACCCCGGGTCAGACCGAGTTGACCGGTTTGACTCTAAACCGGGGTCGAACTATCACCCAGACCGGACTGGAGGCCGATCCGGTCCGGGTTCATGAACATGGAAAGTTAACGCCCAATGTTTTTGTACGGAATAAAAATTGAAGGGACTTCAATATTGAAAAACTGTAATAATTGGAAAAATATAAAATTGATGGAAAATCTATAATTGAAAATTTTGTTGGCTATAACAATCTGATATGCTTTTATAAAAAAAAAGAATGGACAATTTACAGAGTTTCATACATAAAAAAAATATCATCACTCTAATTCACGTTGTTCTAGCTAATAAATTTTTAATTACAAACTTTTGACCAATTTTTTCTAAAGGAAAAAGAAAAAACAAGGAGACATTAGTGCACCAAGACAGCTGATACTTAAACTGGGATGTTTCGTTGTGCATCCACGTACAATCACGAACCCTGCATTTGTACCGAAAGTAGTGGTGATTACTTAAGAGTTAATCTTTCTTTCTTGTTTAAAAATAATAACAATGAATATTAATTTAAGGAAAATTTTTAATCAAATCTCAAATAGAAGAATTAATGAATAAAAGATTCTACAGAATGATAAAATTACTATAAAATTTTAGGAGTAATTGGTCTGAGAGAGATAATTCGAGAGAGATAATGAATCAGTTATTGTATATCTCTTTTATTCTGAGAGAGTGAGATTTCATTTTATAATTGTCAGGTAGATATTTTAATTTTAAAAATCATTAGTTAATGCTAATCCATTTAATATTTAATTAAAATATTCTAACAATCTCCAACATGGATAGCATTAATGAAAATTATTAAAATTGATAAACCCATTAATCTTCTCTCTTTTATTGCTATTATCTTGTATTAGTGATCTGATAGGATAATTACTAATCATCCTAGGTTGTGGGTTGGGGTCTCTACTCGGTAAGCTTGTAAGCAATCGACCAATTACTGAATACTCACAACTAATAATAAAACCCAATTCATTCTAGTTTATAATGCACAAATTAATTACCTAATTAAATTATCATCATAAATTAATTTAATAAATTAATTAATGATCATCCGTTTAATAGAATATTGAAAAATATTCTATCACTCTGTTGAAACTTCCAAGGCATAAAAAATAATGAACTTAAAGCGCGTGGGCGCTCCCCTTTTCTCCTCATCAATAAACTTGGAAACTCCCACGCCCTCGTAGTGGGAACGTAGATGAACTAAATGACTATTTTGCAATTCTCAGTGAGAAACGAAGATGGTAAACCAAAGACATGTAATATTTTATCGAAAGTCATCTGCTACTTAAACCAGGTCATGAAGTTGTACTCTTTCGATGATGGAGACTATCCATCCTTCCTGGAAATTACATGATATTCACAGGCACCGACACCCATATTCATAAACCTCACTTTTTGACTCCAACCCTCCAAGTCATTAAGTGGCAGACTTCACCTAAAGATTAAATTCCATCCTTAAAACAAATTGCCAAGCCTGGCATAAAAAACAACCGCGTGGTCTCTTTCTTCCTCCTCCTGAAGTTCTCTTCTTTTTTTTTTATACAAAAATTTTAGATAGGGGGTTGGGCTCACCCATAAGCCAAGAGCAGGACGAAATCTCCCTTTCGCTTAAGTTATACCAATGTTGGGCAGGCCCAAGCGCCGCGACTGGGGCCACAACAAAGTGACCTTCTCCAGTGTCGAACCCTCTCCCTTTGGTGAGAGTGTCCAATACCTTCGCCAGCTGAACCCACGGACGATGGGTTCCTCCTGAAGTTCTCAATACCAAAGAGTTCTCTCCCTGCTTCTCGATCGGATATATATGTCCCTTGTTGCTGCTTCATCCTCTTCATCTGCTCAATCCGTCCCCAAGAAGTATGATGTTTTCATTAGTTTTAGAGGTGATGACACTCGTGACAACTTCACCAGCCATCTTAATGACGCTTTCTGCAGAAGACACATCAGAGCCTACGTAGACTACCTGCTCCTCCCTGGAGACGAGATCTCACTATCACTTCTAAAGGCTATTGAGGATTCGTATATCTCTGTTGTGGTATTCTTTGAGAATTATGCTTCTTCAAGGTGGTGCTTAGATGAACATCCATATACTGCAATGCAAATGGGTTCAAGGGCAGATTGTTGTCCCCGTCTTCTATAAAGTTGAGCCTTCTCATGTGAGACATCAGACTGGCCCTTACAAGCAAGCATTTGAGAAATATGAGACAGATCTCAAGGTTTCCCAGCACAAGATACAAACGTGGAAGAAAGCTCTTAAGGACACTGCAGATGTAGTAGGTTATGACTCTCAGTCTGACACATTCAGGTAATTAGTAAATTCATTAATTTTCTTCTATTCACAAATGATGGGGTTTGTAGTGATTTACATGATGGACCAAATTATTGGCCCGTTTGATAGCATGGAAGTGGGGAGTTGGAATTGGAAGTGAGGATGTAATTGTGATTTTGGCATGTTTGGTAGGATGCAACTCAATTCCATGGAAATGACATTTCCGTCATATGTGAGAAATGGTGGTTCCATGGTGCCCCCCTTGGAATGAGTTCCACTTCCATGGAACCAATGTTGTCACCATTTTACCTCTTCTCCTCGACGATGATGATGCACACAGCTCGGCAACTCTCCCTGTTCTTCTCGACAACGATGCACGCAGCTCGACAACTCCTCCTCCGCCGCCTTCTACCTTCATCTCAGTCTTCGATCTGTGATTCCCTCTGACACAAGTTCTTCGATCTGTGATTCCTTTAGGATGTGATTCCTTCGATCTGTGATTTCTTCGGGCGGACACACCGGCGGCCAAGTCCCAGAGCTTGAACTCGCCATCCTAGAAGCTAGAGAGCGCGAACTGGCCGTCAGAAGAGAGGACGACGTCCTGAACGAAGTGGAACTGGCCGTCCTGAACGCATGGTGCCACGGAGAACAAGCCCTTTAGCCATTTGCTCTGCTTCTCGGCACTTCTCCCTGCGACCTGGTGACCGGTGATGAACAGACCCCACGATGGCGACGAGCTGGTGTCGGAGATGCTGTTGTTGTGGTGGTCGGACATGCTGCTGTCGTGGGGGAGGGGAATTTTTTGTGTGTGGAGGGCATATTAGTCTTTTCACATTATAAATACAAATATTAAGTTAAAATAATACCCCATTACTTCCAGCATATCAAACAAACTTTTAATCTCAGTTTCACTTCCAGTTCTACTTCCAATTCCAATTCCATCAAAACCAATTCCGCGTACCAAACGGGGATAATGTCAATATTATTGTGGGTGCTTTCTCTAGTTGGCATATGTGTCTGTGATTCATCGGTCCATGATATACAGAATTTTAATAATTCATACCTTGATTGTTGATTTAAATGTCTATTCATTTATGTCTTGTTTGTTACACAGAATTGCTTTTAATGGAAATGGATATAGAAATTAATAGAGTTTAAAAGTACGTTTGGTATGTTTGGAAATGAATCTTAACTTTTATGTAAAAGGATCGAAATACCATTATCTTAATTTCATTGTTCACCTTCTTCCTTCCTCGTCATCCCTCATCTTCGCTCGCCGTCTTCACGTGCTGTTGCTCATATTTGCTAAGGGTGCTCGCTCACGTCACTGGGGTGCTCACCGTCACCCACCGTTGCTGGTTTGTTGGAGACGAAGAAATGGAAGGGTAAGATGGGAATTCCATGAAATTAGTTACATTTCTGTGGGGTGACCCATGGAAGTCAATTCCATCACTTTTGGTTGAATTGGCTTCCACATAGAATAAATTGCCAAGCCTGTCCAAAAATAAATTCCATCCTCAAAACAAATTGCCAAGCCTGCCCAAAAACAACCGCGTGGTCTCTTTCTTCTTCCTCTTGAAGTTCTCAATACCAAACAGTGCTCTCCAGGTTTCGATGTTATTTCTCAATACCAAACAGTGTACAAAAAATCTATAATGAAATATTATAAAAAAACAAAAAACATGAATACTCAGATGTGATTTCTATTCTTTAAATCAACTCTTTAATTAGTTATGGTTATGACTCTTTCTAAAGTGTCCTGATATTTTCTCAAATTATTAGTCATTTTTATGTGTTAACTTAAATTTAAATCACATCTCATGCTTAAATAATTATAGTGCTAGCTATTGGGATCAAATATGTAATGGTAAATGCTTTTTTTTTACCCCTTTAAGAAAATAAAGCCATGTATGATGTGCATTAAAATATGAGCCTAACTTCAACTTCAATAGGACAACATGGTGGTTTTAGATTAGGCCATTAGGGTTTAGTTGAGGCACTAAATTATTGTCAAGAAGAAGGGAGGAATAAAGTGAAAAACAACCTTAATTTTATTTTTTTTATGGTGAAAAGCATTTTATTTCTTTTGTTTTTTTAAGAAAAATTTTCGTACCAAGCTATTTTGTGACAATTCTTACATCCTAAGGATTATTAATCTTATGTTCCTCCTCTCATGTTTGTATTAGAGTATTGTTCCAAAAAAGGCATCTTAAAATAATAAAGTCGGGCTTGATTCCACTTTTAATCATCCTTTAACTTTCTTTTTGGTTCATATAATTATATAAATGATTAACTTAGTCAGTCCATTTTTTAATAGAAGCTACTATACATATTATTCCATGCAACCCTGGCTTAATCTATGCTCACATTTTTTAAAATTTCAAAATGCGACTATAGACGCCCATTTCTATTACTATTAGTACAACAATGATGAATTAGTTAATAATAAAAAAAATTATCTGTCCATATATTCAAAAATAAATCGTAACAAATGTTACATTATTTACCAACCATTGTTACAAAATAATTATAAATTTTAAGGTCAACTTTTAAAAATTAAAAAGTTGTTTGCATGTCATTGCCTTTGCTTTATCTTTTTTTTTTTTTTAAAAAAAAGTGAGGCATCAAAATTCTGCCTAGTTGGAGGGAGAAAAACTCAAACATGCATGTCTTAGTTTTAAAAGAAATATATTCACATAATAAGAAAAATAAGAAGTAGAATGTGAAACCTTTTGTTGGGTTGGACTCTATAAGTATTTCTATAAATGTAAATGGTTTTTGGAATTTGAAGCGTACATTAACTCCAGTAAGCTGCTGTGATTGAACTAACGTAAATTTTATCGTATATATATAAAAAGAAAATAAGAAGTATTTTGTTTGATGGGCTTAATTAGTGATCAAATAAAGCAAGCTAGGCAATGATTATGGGACGATCAAACCGAAGAATCACATGAATATAAGTAAATTGACAAATTAAGTTTGCGTATAAGAGAAATTATTAATTAATAATGATGATAAATTAATTAGGGCATGAGTGAGGATGAATCAATTGCAAGATAAAATGATGGCATGGGACGGTAGGCCATATGCCTCGAGCCGAAAAGGGAGGAAAAGAAATGTGTGATTGCTTGGTGTAAGTTTCGAGATTTTTTTTCTTTTTTTTTTGGAATGAAATAAGAACTATATTAAGCAACAGATATAATACATCCCACCAACAGGGTCAAAGAAAGAATCTCAATGCAAGAGAGGAGAACACACTATTAAAGAAAACAAAAGGCCTAGCCAGGAGGAAGAAAATGACATAATCCCATAGCCTGGTGGGAGTGTTCCATCAGGGTAAGAGATTCATTAACCAGACGAAAGGCCGAAGTATCAACATTGGCAAAGACACGGAGGTTTCTAACTCCCCAGAGTCGCCAGCAGAGAATGCCGAAGGTGGAGCACCACCTGGAATTGCTATCATTAGTTTGAAGATTCCTGTGTAGCCAACTTGAGAAATTTTCAGCAAGAAAAGTAGGGAGGAGTTGGCAGGGAACAATAAGAGCCCAGCAATCTTTCGCCAACAAGCAACCCCGCAACACATGATCTATATCCTCAATGCCACTTCCGCAGATTGCACATGAGACCTCTTCTGTCATATGCCTACGCACTCTCTCCTTATTGGTGAGAAGTTTGTCATGCATCACCAGCCATAAGAAAGTACGAACTCTTTGAGGCCCTTTCCAATTCCACACAAGGCTCCAATACTTACTCTCATCATCCCACTTATCCTGCACCAAACACTCATACGCAGATTTAACAGTGAAGTGCTTACCCCAGCGCCAAACAAAGCTATCAGGGGGGCCTTGACCATTAGGGGGTTTGAACTCCTTAAAGAGCCTTATAATGTCCTGAGGAAGTTTTCTTTGGAATTCCTCCCACTTCCACTGCCCACTAGGAGTGACAAAACTACTAACAGGTTGCTGGAGTTCATCATCATGCAGGGGGCAGAAGGCAAGCTGCGAGAGGGGCCCTAGGTCACTAATCCAGAAATCAGACCAGAATTTGGCAGTGTTCCCATCACCAATTTTCCAAACATAGCCAAGCTCAAGATCCTCCCACACAATCGAAAGATTCCTCCAAAGATAGGAAACGTTGCGGTTGCGGTTGCGGTTGCGGATCAAATGGGGCCATTTATCCTCCCAACTGTATTTGGATCTAAGAACCTGTATCCAAAGAGAATGAGGTTGTGTCCGAATGGCGTGAGCAAGCTTCATCAAAAAGGCCGAGTTTTGAGTAGCAAGGTCTTTTAATCCACAACCACCACTCTCCTTTGGCTGACACATAGCAGCCCATTTAACGAGGTGAATTCATTTACGTTGGTCAGTGAAGCCCTAAATAAACTGTTTAATGATACTATGAATCTTGGAGCAGGTGGGCATGAGGAAGTCGCACAGTTTGCATGGGATAATATGCAAGGGAAGAAAGCACAGAATGGGCCAGAGCGATTCTTCCTGCTAGGGAAAGGGATCAAGTTTCCCAAACTTGCAACTTCTGCTGGACTTTCTCCTCTAGGTAACGGTAGGTATCCTTTGACACTCTATTATGAAAAAGTGGCACACCTAGGTAATTACCTAGGTTATTAGTTTTTTGGAATCCGAAAGTGGAACATACACCATTAACCAAATGAACATGGACGTTTTTAGAGAAGAAAGTCCTGGTTTTGGATGTATTAACCCTAAGTCCCGAGGCCTGACAAAACTTATCAAGAAGGTTCTGCATTAAGAGCACTTGATTATCATTCACTAAGTTGAAAAGGAGAAGGTCATCAGCAAAAAACAAATGAGAGAGGAAAGGGCCTCCCTTTTTAAGCTGAATTGCCTTCCAGGACCCTTTCTGGACCTCCTGACAAATAGCCTACGAAAGTCTTTCATGCAGAGAACAAAAATATAGGGAGAAAGTGGGTCTTCTTGCCTGATTCCACGCTGAGGTTGAAAGGCCTTAGTTGGATGACCATTCCAAAGGACTTGCATGGAGGAGGTAGTGATGCACTGCATAATGATCATTTGGAGATTTTTTTCTTTTTTTAAAAGAAAATAATTTGGTAGCACTTATAATTTTACCTTAATTTTTAATTTTTACTAGAGTTGTTATACATATTGATTAAATCACATATAATTTATGACAAAATATGAAATTATGAGCCATATGTATTTTGAGTGATGGTCACGTTATTAGCCATATTAACATGATTTCTCTTTCAGATAAACAAATCATGAGCACATGGATCAAACTTGTAATTGAGAAAATTATAAAAGCTTAATAAAAAATTATAATGACTAAAATAAAAATGAGATAAAATTACATGATTCAACGTAAGGAATGAAATTCCATTAACTAATGATCCAAAGAGAGAGAAAATGATTAATATATATTACGTTCGGTTTGGGGGCATATATATGCATAGAGTTTCAACAACTATAGGAGGAAGAAATCATGAGACAAATCATTTAAAATTTCCTAATTAATTCCCTTTTTAAAAGATGGCTTTAATTCGTTTATGGATCATTAAAAAAAAGCAATCATATTTTAGGAGTAAAAAAAAAGTTCATGTGTCACCAAAAGAAAAAGTTCATGATGCTAATATTTATCATTCTTCCATTCTAATCATTATATTAATGTGATAACGCTGATGATACAAAAGTCTCGGTATCCGATCCATTGACATTGTCATCTTTGGATTTATTTGTAACAACGTTTACAAAAATCAAATTCATATTTAATAGTGTTTTTTCGTAAAATGAAATAATCTCCTCTATATATTTACCTCGATTTGAGTAAAAGTACTTCCAGGCACTTTATCTCTCAAGTTAAGCCAGTAAAAAGGCAAGTAGATGCTTCGTATGCTCATAACTAAGGTCTTCAATGTTCTCAATTTTACACTCTAGCTAGATTTAACCAACCTGTGAGCATAGCAAGTCATCAATTCTGATTGAATCCAGTTCAGCTAAAGCAAGGTGGTTAATTAGCAGCAAGAAGCCAGCTAAAGTCATCAATTCGGTTCAAGCTTCGGCTTGCCTTTGTACTTCCAAAAATAAAAAAAAGTCATCAATTCGAGTCATAAAGTGAAACCGTGTGGGCCCTCCCTTTAATTTCTTTTTTTTTTAGATTGTTCATCGATTTGGAAACTTGGACGATCTCGCAGTGTTTTGTAAATTATTTTGCAATTTTCAAATATAAACGAGGAATGTCTATATTCTTGGAAAATAGAAACCGAAGACTTGAAGTCAAAATATTGCGAAGCCTATCAAACTAAAACCGCGTGGTCTCTTTAGCTTCTTCCACTTATATGGATGCAGCTTCTGACACTCTCCATCTCTTGTTTATTTCGGAAATCGCTGTAGCTCCTGAATTGAACATGCTCGTTGAAGTTTGTACTGTAGAATCCTCTCTTGTTAACTTCCCAGGCTTCGTTTGGAAACCCGTTGGGAAAACGGACACAGATTCCTAGGTACTTTATGTGAGAGGAATTTTGTCTCGACTTGCGTGAGAATGGATTTTGGGGGTCAAAACGGGGTTTCTAACGGAAACCCAAACGAAGCTCCAGTCGTGTTCCAAGTTGGCACTGTTCTCTGTTGAAACTTCCAAGTTAAAGCGCGTGGGCGCTCCCCTTTTCTCCTCATCAATCAACTTAGAAAATTCCACGCTCTCCTATTGGGAACGTAGCTGAACTAAATGACTGTTTTGCAATTCTCAGTGATAAATTAAACGAAGATGGTAAACCAAAGACATGTGATCTTTTATCGAAACACAGGAAGTCTGTCTCGCTGTAGTTTCTTAGTTGAACAAAATTGAAGTTTCTGTTCCGTTTTGGACTCCTTACTATGTGGAGAAAAGTCATCTGTTGCTTAAACCAAGTCATTAAAGTT